>JARHVA010006202.1:327500-505000 GCA_037957365.1 Torreya grandis | reverse complement strand
TGCAGGAAAACAAATTACTCTAAAGAGGTGATGCACCAAAATAAGTCAAACTTCTCACATCCACACTTAAAAACTAGACAAATACATACATACACTTCACACTTGGGAGAAGGACCAGGCTGCAAGAAACTGGCAAGGAGGATTTCATGAAAACATAGAAAATAGGGATTCACCAAGGTGATATGAAATGCACACTGTAACTAACTTCCTCTATTTTGCACTTCCAAATACTGCTCTTCTCCTGTTGGCTATAGAAATGGTGCCTTGTAGACAATAGGTATGCTGGTGTTGAACCTGTGAAAGCATCAAAAAACAATGACTAAACACAAACAAACACTCAAGACATACTCAAAAATATCTATCCAAGATGGAGGTAAAAAATGTATTTATTGATTCAGGTGGAAATTTTGCCAGGGATACACCTTACAAATGTGAAAAAGATCCTTTTTCCAATGACAAGTTCTCAATATATATTAGAAGAAAAGAGGCCCATTTGGCACTCCCTTTTTACAAGTGGCCTATTACATCCTCTCATTGGGAAGAGCAAGTCACTCAAAACATTAATGAACTGTGCCCTTTGTTTATTTGTAGTTTGATTTTTCAAGGTCAATACACAATTTTTCTACTCATTAATGTGAAATGGAGAAATTGATTGCACTGCTAGTTGTTTGCATCCCCCAATGGTCAATTTGTAGGAACTATTTCACCTACTAGAGTCACTTCTCGAATCGGTGCTTTCCTTCGATTTAGACTATTTGCTTGCTAATTCCATGCTTGTCACTTTGTCTTTTCCCTATCTTGTCTCTTCTAGCTCCTTCGGCCCTCAGGGGTGAACTTCTGGTGGGTCATTGCATTCTAGGATCTCATGGTTAGCACTCTCTCACTTGAAATCAAACAGCTATTTCACTGCACTAATTTTGATGTTCACACAGCCATCATTGGTTTGAAAACCAATGGATAATTTGATTTGTTAATTTTTATGGCCTTCAAGATGTCCTCATCCCTATCAAAATGTCATCGGGTCCTTCACTGGCTTTTCTGTGGCTTTGTCTTCCTCAGCCCTTTCCACAGGCACTCTTTTGCCTTGGTTTTTTATTTAGCACCTTCCTGAAGGGAAGGTGACCCTCTATCCCTTTGAAAGTTCCCTCTATCTATTTGTCTGAGAGTCCCCCGCAAGGGCACCTACCCTTTGGGGTCCTTTAGCGTGTCCTTTGCTTTGTCTAGATTGCCTCCCGGGTTCCCGTAGACTTTGTGTCCATAGACATTCCCCGCGGACTTTTTTCCATGGATGTTTCCCTGGGTCTGTCTTTGCCCTATATTTTCCATAGGCTTTTGACTGTGGATAATTTCCTATGGATAAAAAGTTTGTAGCCAGCCTTTTGATTTTGAGCTGTGCCCAAATTCCTTTAGACTTTTTGTCCAAAGGAATTCCTTTAGACAAAAAGTCTGAAGGAATTTGGGACTTAACAAATTTGGGACTTAACAAATTTGAACTTACCTAGTCCTTTTCCTTTGGAGTGCCTACCCTCTGTTAGGGCATTTGAACTTGAAGACTCCCCTTCAGCCACGGGCATACCCTTGAACCGAGCTATTGAACCAAAAATGGTTCCATGGTTCAAGTGGTTCAACCATTGCACACCGATGAACTAGGCCGATGAACCAAGTGATTGAACCACTCCCTTTGAACCAAGCCTATTGAACCAAGATGTTTGAACTGAGCGATGAACTTTGTGTTGAACCAAGCTGAAGAAACATGGCATTGAACTTATGCAACTTGAAATTGACTGGCCTCGAATTGCAAGTGAAGAAGGGGACCGATAATTTTACTTGTGGGCAGAAATTGGTCAACAATATATATATATATATATAAGCATCAATAAATTGATGTAGTTTAAATCATCTAAAAATGAAATTATAGTCAACATAATCAGGGAACATAGTGTAAACATATGCAAATGTTATCCAACATAATAAATAATCACAAAATAATAATATGAATATCAATCATATAAACTACATAATAAAATCAAGCATAAAAATTATCACTTTAAAACATTAGTTTTGTATCCCACTACTAATGCTTAAGTATTTTTGTAGAGCAGGATTAGATGTGACATTTAGCTTATTATTTATCCTTCTTTGTCCAAATAATTTAACCATACTAACTTGTTTTTTTAAGATAATTATTTCTCCATATCTATGTAAATAATTCAATTAGATTACCTCAATTCATTTTACAAATTGTCATTTTTCCATGTTTGTACAAATAAGCCAACCTACTTGATTAAATTCATTTTATAGACTACTATTTCTCTTGATCTATCAAACTAAGTCAATAATATCAACTTAGTTCTCTTTCCATACTATTATTTCTCCCTATGTATCTAAATAAATTAACCATGTTGATAAATTTCAAATTTTAGATATTATTCTTATTTTTATATCTAACAACATCAACTAGGTTGATCCTATAGCTTTCTATATTTTTATTTTCACCTTCTTATGTGACTAAGTGGAATCTAGTTGACCTAATTTTGTAAGTGGTTTATTGTGTTCTATTTTCTATTTTATCTTATAGTGCGGCTAACATTATGAAATAACCACTTAATATATTACATGACATTATCAACCCCTTCATATTTTATATGGGTTCCTCTTTCTTACCTACCTTAGCACCCAAGAAGATAACCCCTCATGGTGAAACCACTCCCAATTATCATCTAGGTCAATAGAATGTAACCTAGTCCACAATACTCAAAATGATGATTTAGATTATTTTAACATGAATGGCACCTTATCCCAACTTACTTAATATACCTTTGGAACAATTGATGGATAGTAATAGGAAAACAAACAAGAGATGGATTCATTTTTTAGGGATAAAAACTAGTTTAATGTGGGGTAATGTTGACAATGACTAAATAAAAAGACAGCCAAGGATATAAAGAGAGATGAACATAAGGATATATCAACTTGAAAAAACTTCTAGGTAAAACTACCATTATGATTTTATAGGGATAAAAATAACTGTAAGAGAGATAATAATAATCTAGAATTATTAAGCACACCAAAAGTGTTGGTTGTAATTTTAAGTAGTTATATATGAATGAGCCCATTTTTTAATGAATAATGTGTTGTCTAATTTACAACTAGTGTCACTATTGTGTAATAATATATGTGAATTTACCTTTTAATATGTCATTATGCCCATAACTTGATGAGGGAGATAAACTAGTTATCATTAGTGATGTGCCATATGAAGTAATTGATAAAAAAAAGTAAGTTGAAGTATATCATCCATATATAATGGGATTAATTAATAATATTATTAATATATTTTTTATAATGGGAATATGTCCATTATTCATAATATATAAAATAATATTATCAATGAATCCCATTATATACAAGATAAAAATGGGTATTTATGTGATCTACACATTATAATAATATTGGATACTTTGTGCACTCTACACATGATAATAATATCTAATACTTTTTAAAAGGCCAACATTATTATCTTGGTAAAATTTATAATAGGAAGCTTTACAATCTCTACTTCACATCTAATATCTCAATCTTGTGTATAATGGGAACATTATAATTATTCATAATATATTAATAATATTATAAAATAATCCTATTTTACATAAGATAAGAATGGTGATGTGCCCATTATATACAATAAAATAGGCACATGACCATTTTTATATTGTGAAGAATGGGAGGTGTGTGCCCATTCTAGACAACATAAGAATATTGTCAATTAAACCCATTCTACACATTGATAGGATCAATATATGTTGACATAAATCTACACTAAGTCATGAGTTAGTAGTTATAATGCCTTATTTACATGAAAAGTAGGTTAAACCTTGAAATCATAGTTTGATGTTCTAGATGATAATAATGTCATAAGAGAAGTATCATTAATGTATTAACTAATATATTTCTTAGGTTAAACATAAGTAAATAATTCATTGATAATTTACATCATATATAGTGATGTGTAACTTGATTTGTGTTAATTCATATCTATTGAAAATAACAAATATACATCATAATATATTCTAAATCAAAGATATCTCTTCCTTAATTTATTATATTATAGTCAAATCATCAATTATTTCATATTTTTGATGTGACTATCTATCATTTTTCTTTTTGTGAGATGTCATAAGGTATACAAAATACCCTGAGTGACCTCTATAATTTTAGTATGATGCAATATAATCATGTGATTATTTTTGTTTCTTAAATGTATAAAACTCCAATGAATAAACATTCCAAAATCATCCCCAAAATTAACCTTCCTCTCATCCTTGAGATAACCAATATGAAGAATCCCATAAACATTTATGTGCTTGTACCTAGTTGTAAAAATCATTGGTTCTTGGTAAGTAGTTAGCCTCAAAAGATTAAATTCCATTTTATAATGTATCCATTGTCCCATTGTAAATTTTTTTTAAACTAAATATTATTTAAAACTAGGTCAATGATGTTAATTGGTGGGGGTTGAGTGTTTATTAGTTTAACAAAGTTTCCATCTCTATGGTGACTTGATTATGTATTATAAAACATAAGTAAAAATCACACACATTTTGCATATAAATATTCAAGACTTTAGATATATTTATAATTAATATTATCAAAATGGTTAAAAAAAGGTATCTCAAGACATAGGACTCATGTATTTATAGCTCAAATTATAAGATTGGATATGATTATCCCTATCCATATTATTAGGTATAAAAACAATTCTATAATCCAATAGTTACATCATCTATGCATGTTTATATGTAACTCCATTAGATTCCATGAAGCATTTTTTGTGACATAGTATATGTTTTTATTTGATTATCTACAAAAATAAGTGATACTTAGAATACAAGAGGATATAAAAATATTTCCATTCGATGAGGTATCCATCTCAACATTGTGATTTTTTTTATAACAAAATAATTTTCAAACTAATAGGACGATGTCATTTTATGGAGCCTAACTATAGATCATATTATAAACATTCACAATTTATATGGTAACTTGTTATAAGTTATGCATATATTTGATTATTATCCCTTAATACTTGTCTAGTTTAGGAATGATACGGGCCCATTATTCTTACTTAGTGTGGAATTAATTCCCCAAATCTAATATCCATTTTCTTTCTTCTCTAGTAAGATACTTAGTGACATCATATTATGTTATAGTTGGATTCAATTATTCATCAAAATCATATAGTTTTTTATTTTATATTTGTGTTTCCCCCAACCATCTTAGAGTGAATTTAAATTAAGTAGTGGCATCTTAAATCACTTTTTGAAAGGAAGTGACATGTGTTTTAACTATATTTTTATGTTGGCCATTCTCTACCAATTATTTTATGATATGTTCATGCTTAAAATCTTTCATGGAAGTTTCATAGATGGTTTTCTTCTCCACCTATGGAATTCATTGATGTTTGATATTATTTTGAAGTGTCTCCTATAGGCATTATTACAACAAGCATTTTTTATTAGTTTCATATTGTGGCCTTGTCTTTAAGATATTGTATATAGATTACATAATTGTCTCTTCAAAAATAGAAACATCATTTATCTAATCATTAGTTTTAATTTATTGATAAATGATACCCATATGTTGTTTCTATGTAGGATATAATTTTTTGAGATAAATGTTGGTGCATTGATGTGGGGATTATATCATATCTGGGACTAATTAATTATTTTAATATTGTGTCATTTTTATAACATGGCTTTTATTAATGTGGGTGAATCTTGTTTGGTGAAAAATTGAGTAGATAAATTAGATTTGTATGCATATGGTGTGGTTATTTTTTGTGAATGGATGAATGGTATATTTTGGGATGATACACAAATTTTAGCTTCATTGATAGGGAGAGTTGACCATTTAGTGTAAACTCTTATATCACCAACTTAATTTGAGGGTGAAATCAGAGTATGAGGCATAAAGGAACATGAAGTGGAAAAGGATTTACAAAGTGCACATGCATAGGATAAGGAATGATAGGTCTCCTCATTTATAAAGTCTTCCTTAATGTTGAATCATCACAATGAGTTTTCTTAAGAAATTTATTTTTGTTTTTATCTTCATCATTACCTTCATCTTCTAGTTTTATTTTTCCTCTCACATATGCAGTGCCATATTGAGGGGATGGAGAGAAGGATACTTGATTCTAATTTTTGGAAGACACTCTCTTTGTATAACTTCCTTGTAATATGTGTTCATAAAATCACAAACCACACTCTAAACATTCAAAAAAAAAAATTGGTTCATTCCTCAAGGTCTATTAGATCTTTGATTTACAAATTTATTGATCACAAAATAAGATATTGGATTGTTTGTTAAATATATGAACAATAAAATCAATCCTATTATCTATAACACCTTGATTGACCCATTCCAACCTATATGAATTTTTGAACTAGATTCATTCTCATTCGGTCTATTTCTCTTACCTTAAAGTCATTTCCATAGTCCTCCCACTAGTCTTCAATCTATAAAATGTGGTAATTATTTGATTGATATTCTAAATTAGCTTCATCATAAACTTTGATATAAAATAAGGCATCTTCAAGTATAACTGTATGGTGATACTAATCAAAATCATTTCAATATTATGTGCATCAATTGAAGTCTTAAAAATGTAATAGCTTAGTCCTATTAGAAATGGGATATGACTTTATTTTACTATTTGAATTTCATATTTACTTCTCCCACCTATCTAAATACCTTGAAAAATACCATTTTATCATTGGGAAAGTGGGGTAATTTGAAAGGAATATCAATAGACCCACCAATCATGATATATGTAAATTTGTGGAATTTTATGAAATAATTATTATATTTTATAACTAGAGTGGTAATTTTGGTAGAAATTATCATTGTAGTTCTCCCTTCTAGTGTCCTTATTATTACCATTATGAAATCATTAGTGACTCTCATGAAAATTTTATTTATTTATTATAGATCCAACTAGGCATAGTACTCATATATGGTTATTGTAGATGTGAACTTTCCATTGGATGCGAGTCCAAGATATAGATTCATGGATGAAATGCAATAGAATAAGTAATAAGTCATGTAGAACTACTTAGTTGAATCCAAGTCAGTAAGTGATTCATGAACATTATTGATTATAATATGACACAAATATATGAATTACATACCATAAAAAATTATATTAGTGAAAAAACATATCCATTTATAGAACATGCCAATTTAATTATGATCAATCACTCTACTTAAGAGTTTTATTATATTAGATACTTCATTTACATAATTATCCTCCTTTCCTTCTATTTTTTATAGATGATATTTTTTATTATGTAGCACTTCAATATTGTACACCTCACAAAGTTAGACCTTGGCTTTTCCTCTTAGTTATACACTCACTTTACTTATGTAATCCTTGCATCTTCTCTATATTTTTTACCATTATCATATGTATCTTAGTAAAAATAGTCTTATATTAATGACATAGACATTATATCTTTCCAAGAATACTTAAAATGTATTGATCTTACACATCTACAAGTTTTGATCTCGTACCTTTTTTTTTACACCCTGGACACTAACATTTGGGACAAACATTAGTGTTGATGTTATTGTCTTACCTTGACACAAGTGTCTAGTGCCCTAAATTCATCTAATTTACAAATGAAACATATCATAATGGTTAATCTAATTAATTTAATGTAATTTATTACTCCAAATGGATTGATATATGTATACAATATCAACCTTCCGTCATTCTTCATTTGGATAACACCTACAAAATCTATAAAAGACTGAAGAGACCAAGGTACTTATTAAAAATAACTCTATCAAGAATTTTATTGACCAAATATGCCATATTTCCATACCATTCATAGGAATGACACATATATAAGACTAAAGTACTAAAGGAGTATCCTATGAACATGATTTTATAAGTTACAATCTAGCCACTATTGTACATGATTTACACAAATTACATGATTCACACACAAGCCAACACAAAGGGGAGTTACACATTATTCTTAGGCCTTCTTCAAAGTATATATTATGTAGGTATCATACTTTGATATTGGGTTCATTATGTTTATCTCAATACTTTATGCCCACTGCCCCATTTATTCCCAAGGGTATCTTGAAGATGGAAACTAGGGTTTTAACATTTCATAAGGAGGGATAGTCCATGACCAATATTTGAATGAACAAAAGTGAGTCCAAAGCCAAACCTAGAATCATACTAGTGGTTTTATTCTATTTCATCAAAAATTCCATACTAAACACTATCATTAGACTTAGTAGTATTGACATAACCATCTAAGGATGACATAACTATCTAGATAGCCAGAGGCACTAGATCTAGAATCTAACAACTATTCCAATTTTTTTTTCCCATATGCTTTCATCCTATTCTATATCAATAACTAAATTATCATAAAAACATGCTAAGTACTTCTATTCTTTTTTATTTTTATATCTATCATAGTTTTACTTTCCTTTTTAAAACTATCTTAGCATAATCAATTTAGTTTATGCTTATATCTGAATTTAGAATTTAATTAGACTACTATATATCTAATTATCACCCTTATAACATTTTGTTTATATATTTTAAACCCTAATATTAAAGTGAAATGCATACCCACAACATTTAATTTTAGGGTTAAACATCTTTCAACCATGATTGATGTATTACTAAATTCTAGGTTTATTTATTTTATTCAAAATTAACTTATCCAATTTAACTTGTCATTTCAACATATTCTTCCATTTATGGAAGCCTGAATCCAACATTTATTAATTGAATATCTAGTTTTACAGCTACTTCATCTTTAGAAGACATTACTTATCTGGTATCTTATTGTAGTATTTAGCATAAGCAAGAACTAGGTTAATGCATTAAACTAAGATGGAAAAATGAGTTGCACATGTAAGACCACTCTTGAAGGTCCTTTGATGAATGGATTTTTTATTGTCATTTTGCATCCTCTATGAAAAGTCACATATGTTGATATGTCAAATCCTTGAATCTCCTACTTCTGGGAGGTTAGTTTATAAAGAATACATTTGTTCACATCGATGATAAATTTATTTCATCTTCTTATTGACTATTTTCCTCTATTTTATTCCATGGGATGATAGAAATAATTGTCAACAGCTTTAGGAGGTATGTTTGTAGATGTCTAATGCTATGGTATGTTTGTAGGCTTTTATAGTTTACTTCTACACTCAATGAAAAAGATAATATAATTGATTTTTGAAAAGGCTAAATGGCTTAAGGCATGACTCAACCATGCAATTTTATAGTTGATTAGCTTGAGATATGACTTATCCATTTAATTTAACGATATATATTTACAAAAATGGGTGATAAAATACTATCAAGACAACTACAAACCCTAAATATATAGCTCAAAAAAATGATTGGGATATGAACACAGATGGATGGATTTATTATCAATTAAATTCACTAATAAAACTAAAAAAAATTACTATCAAAGTATTCAAATATTTATCTCTTCTTTGTGACTATTATTCTATGTTATATTACATTAGATGTCATGAAGAGTTTTCAATATACAAAGTAAGTTTGTAGATGTCTAATACCATAGTATGACTTAAGTATTCCTAACTTTACCTTTATAATCATTGAAAAATATAATGGAAATGATTATTAATAGGGTTTAGTGGATCAAGGCATGACTCAACCATATAATTTCATAGTTGAGCTACTTGTGATATGACTCAACCACATGATTAATGGACAAGCATTTAAAAAAATGGATATCAAAGTACTAGTAGAACAACTTCCAACCCATAAACTAAATCAGCTAGTAACCAAAATCCAAAAATATAAATAGATATATTTGTCCTATGTATATGGATATTAAATATATTTATGGTTAAGGTGGGGTTCAATGATCAAGAAGAGGTTGTCATAGTGAAGATGGTTGTTTTTGGGATTAACATAGGTAGAAACTAAGACTTAGGTATCCAAGAGATTTATGAATTAGTGTACCGATGGATAGAGACAAGAGGATGTAAAAAAGAGGTAAAAATATGTAAGGTGTATACAAAGAGTTAGAGTGAGGCATTGATTCAATATCCTTAAAAATGAGCTAAGGAGACTATGTTGTGAAGATGGAAAGATAAAAATTTGAAACTACCATGACATATATACATACATACATACATACATACATATATATATATATATACATATATATATATATATACATATATATATATATACATATATATATATATATACATATATATATATATATACATATATATATATATACATATATATATATATATATACATATATATATATATATACATATATATATATATATATATATATAATGTGATTACTATGGGTGTGGGTGTGAGGTTGAATAAAAACACTATAATATTTAGATCCCATATTGATAACATGTAAGAAAATAACTATTGTAAGTAGTATATTAGAGGTGTGATAAAGAGGAAGTAAGAACTAGAAAATGATTAATCTTGAGGCATCCATAGATGTCTTGATAGAGATTCAAAGCCCTAAATCAAGAATATATGGGTATAAGGAAATAATTAAAAGGAGTACAAATATATAAAAATATGAACTAGCTTAATAATATTGAGTGAAACACATATATCGAATATAATATAGGGTATTGTGTAAAGAGAGAGAATGGGCTATGGATTCTATGGAGCAGAGCACCTAGGGATGGTGGGACTTAAAAGGAAAAAAAAATATGGCATGTAAAAGAGAGGAGACACATAGTATATATAATAATATACTCAATAGTGTATGCCTAGACCTTCTTCAATATAAATATAAGTATTGAGGGGAAGGTTATCAAGAGTGCAACATGCAATAATAGGTAACATGGTGAATTCTGTGCACACTTTAAGGAAGATATGAGGTAATGTTAGAAAATAATGGAGTGTATTTAAGAATGAAAAGGATATCATGGAGATATAATCCATAATAAAACCTACCACATGGATGAGGATATCAAGGCGAGGTGCATAACTCAAAGTACATAACTGAACACCTTCAATAATCAACTAAGGTGTTCATGTAAAAACTCCATGTACATCATAACATAGAATAAGGAGTATGAAATTGATCCCACACACATAATTCAAAGTGAAAATTATTTATTTATTTTATATAAAAGATATAAGTAAATCAAATAGGATGGTTTAGATCCATCCAACTAATGGATAGGTAGGGAAGAGAATACAAGTTTTAATTACGACCCAAGAACTAGAAAGTTCATCAAACCAAAAAATAATGCTAGGAATAGAACATGAATATTTTTTATAATCTATATCATTGTAAGAACATAGATCACCTTGTAACCCTAAATTGACATGCAATCATTATATGTTATATAATAAATAGAGCAATTTTATATGATTGCATATAAACATTTTTCTTATTTTGGTGAATGTATACTATTTATGGATACAAGAATTTTCTAATATATATTATAAATTAATAATTAAAATATAAAAAAAATTAATGGGCCGTATTAGTAATGCATTGTGATTCCTTATTAATTTAATCGGTCCCTATTTCAATTAGACATGGGGGTGTGTTAGTCACAACAAATTCTTTAAGGATATAATAAATTATCAATTATCAAGATAATATCAAAATAATTTAGCAACTATAAATTATGAATATACTAATATTATCTTTTATATAATTGGCATGTACCCATTCTATACACGAATCTATGAATATGGGCCTTCGTGATTTATCTTTTATTTTCCACTTAACATATAGTCCAACTTACCCTTACAAGGATAAATGCATCAATCCATACAATGTCATCTATATGATAGCATGAATATTATCTAGATAATAATATTAGAAAAATTCTAAAAACCATTCTTTGATATTTTACATTACCATGTAAAAAGACTTGTCACCTAGGTGCAAAGAATTTAATTCTAGATCCTCATAACCAAGTCACTTACAATGGTACATGATCAGAAAAAACTCCAAGAGATGGTATTTTTAAAATCAATCCCTACAATATTGTTTTCTTTTTTATTTCAATTATCCATCTTGAAATATATTTTTTGACACGTAGAGAGCTTGAGAATGTTATAAAAGAGATAATAATAGGGGAAATTTTGATGTATTTATGGACTCCCAACCTATAGATGGTTGCTAAATCATCCAAGAAGTTAATTTCATCTCCAGTGTCATCATTACTTGAAATATTTTACACTTCATTAACTACTTTAAAAACCTTTTTATGATTCATGAGTCTAACAGTCCATGAATAAATGTGGTGTCCCTAAATTCTTTAATGGGGTTAGGGTGCTAAGACAACATTTACATCATTAATTTTCAAGCTTAGAGAACACTAAAAATTATTTTCACAAGGTAAAGCTATGTGTAAAAATAACTTAAGCTCTGTTTGATTATAATATATCCTTAGATCTTAATAATTAGCTCCAATTTCAAATCAGATTTAACCTTAGAGTTCTCATTATTGGGCTCACTATAATTAACATTGGAATTCATATAACTTATAATAACTCTTGGTGTCATTTTAAAAATTACCCACCCTTTTATTTTTTTAATCAATGTTTAAATTTTTAATTATCTATAAAGTTTTTATTGGTAATGTGACTCACCTAGTTGGTGACCTATGACCCATTTGAATCTATTTAGAGTGGTGCCTAGTTGATCTATTAGTTTTTTAGAGTGTGTTAGGCATGACCCTATATTTAACACCATTAACATCTAGGGAGCTTGCATAGTATACCACATGTTTTTTTGGGTGTTGAGGTGGACACAAATAATGACCCTTATCTAACATCGTAATGGAAATATGGTATCAATTATATGGATCTCTAGGTGTATAAATGAGAGATATGGAAAACATTGATTGGAGGAATACATATGTCAGATGGAAGTTATTTGAGTGACAAATTATTCCCAAGACATACTATTATTTGACATCCCAAGTGGAATATAGAAGTAATTTTATGTTCTTTGATCATTTAAATTGACCCAAATACTTACAATACCATGAAACATAGCATCCCCTATGGTAACCGTGAGCCAATTAGCCCACATTGATTGGTTAGAGCCTACCATGTTTTACCCTCTTATTATTGGTTTATGTATACACACAATATTTTTAAACTTTATTAGTTATTGACACTTTCTCTCTTACAATAACTTGTCATGTTTAAATCTCTCTAATTGCATGCCTTTAAGGGTACACCAAGAAAGGGTTGGGCATATTATTGGTGCTTTGAAAGATTGTTGGTTAACTCTATCATACTTAAACCCATAAAAAATCTCTCTTATTCAAAAACCCAAAAAAATAAATGATGTTTATCCTAATCCTTTGAAATTATCATTTAAAATAGCCCCTAACTACTCAAATACCTATTTTTCTTATGAATTCAACTTGGTCAACCTTGTTACAAAATTTATGACACACATTACGAAAGTAAGTCATCCTTGGTGACTTAGTTTAAGACCTAATAATAACTATTTCTAAAACTGGTCATGTTTGAAAACCTTTTCATCTAAAAATTTGAAAGGTTTAGGACATATTCATTTATATATGGGTAATAAAAACATTATGTTTTCACATTGTTACAACTTGTAATTTTGCTACATCTACATTTGAAGGAGTCATTGCTTAGGGTTTGACTTGGATGGAAGATAAATTTTCTTGTGGGAAGTATTGGAGGGAATGTGAGAGTCTTTTATCCTAGAGATTATTTCTATAGTGTGATCCTTACAAAGACATAATAATTTATTGAAAAGAACCATTGGCCAAAGGGGATATTTAGACTCGACAAGTTTACTCAAAGGTAAGTATTTTTAACTTTTTATATTTAATTTGATAGATATATATATTGAACAATGTAATAGGTTTTTAATGGATAAATCCTTTATTATATTAACTCTATAATTTATCTTGGTATAAATATATTGTTCTCTTCACTTTCCATTTTCCATTTTAGGTGATCCATGCCTCTAATTTTCTACCATGATCCCTTGATTATATTGTTTTTTTTAACCATCTCCATTTGTGTTATATGATTTGATAACACTAGATTTGTTTTATTTCATGTATTAAGAATTAACTAAGGTTATTAGTTAATATTATTTGTATATAATATCTATAACTCTCTCTTTTACTATTGTGTGATAAGTTCTCACTTAGTTTTAGTGGATCCGATTTGGTCATGTTGATGATACATAATGTATTAAAATAGATGTTAGTTGATTAATTTAACCGATCTTATATTTACTAAGTATGATAATTTATAGATCTATCTTAATTTTTTACATACATTTTGGTGAACTCGATACGGATATAACCCTTACATTTTACATTTTGTATTTACAATCAACTAGGTCATGTTGGTGGACCTAGTCTTATTCTTTATTTGTAGATTTTAGATCTACAATCAACTAGGTCACATTGGCTGACCCAATTTTTTTCTCTATATTTAGGTTTTTAGAGTTAGTTGATCATATTCATTTTATCCAAATTTTATTCTTTAGTCCAATTAACAAGGTTGAGATGGTCGATCCTATTTAACTTATGTATTTTTTAGCTTTCAACCTTGTCGATCTTGTTGACCTAATTTATTTTATGTAGATATCAATGTTCACTCTTAAATTTAATCAAACTAATTTAATCTTGTTAAATTTCTTTATGTTCCTTATAATCAACTTAGTTATTCAGCTTTGTCAATTTTCTCAAATTTTTGTTCCTATTTTTTTTATAAAATTACTCAATACTTTATATTTCCATGTTGTGATTACCAATTTTCAGTTCTATGTATGTTTATATTGTCAAATAAAACAAGTCTACCTAGTTGACCTTGTTTATTTTTGGCCTACTTTTACAACAAACTAGATTGGTCTCGTTGATCTTGTTTTGTGTGTTTAATTTTTTAGCATAATCAAGGAAATCACTTTCCTTTCATAGTAATTAATATAAATTTTGTTTTGAGAATATTTTTCTACCTATTTATTTATTTTCAAAAATTACAAATTGGTCTTTGCCACTTTATATTTTTCTTCATTTTCAATTTATCTTGATTTCCCTATAAATTATGCATCGATAGTTTTAAAACTATTGAGATATTATCATGAAGGGTTACACAATACTCTATTTATAATCTTTGTCTATCATTTATAGATATCATGGAATGAGGGGTTTTTAATAATAGTCATAGCTAGAATATAGAGACAAGTATTGTCATTAGTTTCCACGTACCTCACATTATTTAGGAAATACCTGGGATTTCCATTTGTATTGAATCTTAGGAATCTATCCATCCATTTGATCTTCAGGTGCATCAATTAGTAGTTAACATAGAGAAGTTAATTCTAGGTTACCCTTGAAATTGAGTTTAATGGGTTTTGGGTAAGGTATAATCCTCCATAGTAATCACTTTGAAACATTGGACCATGAATATCTAATGGACAATCAAGTATCTTTGGAATCCTACAAATTAATCAACTCATTTTATTACATCTACATGATCTTATTTTCTAATAGGTAGTCAGTTTTACACTTCATTTATACTTTTTTCTTGATTATTTATTTTTTATTTCAAATTTTGTTGACATTGTTATATGTTGTGTGAGTTAGCTAGATCAGGAAATTCTGACCTATTTGATTATGTTTGAATAGATTAAGTCAACTATCTTGATTTAGTATTTTACAATATGCTTATTTGCCTATGTTTTTATACAATATTTTATAATTTATGTTAAAATAATTTATCAATTCAAATAAGTCAACTAAATCATCTCAATTCATTTTCAATCTTGTCATTTAACCCTATCTATCAAACTAAGTCAACTATATTGACTAATTTCATTTTATAGACTATTTTTTCTCCTTGTCTATTTAAGTAAGTAAAACAACTCAACTCAATTCATTTTTTATCTTGTTATTTCTCCATGTGTACCCAACTAGGTCGACATAATAAACTCAATTTATGTTCCATCATGTTATTTCTCTTTGTTTATCCATATAAGTGTACTATCTCAACTTAGTTCATTTTATAGCCTATTATTTCTCCTTGTCTACCCAACTAAATTAACCTACTTGACTCAATTCATTTTATAGCCTATTATGTATCCCTATTTGTCAAATTAAGTCAACCAACATGACTTAATTCATTTTCAATCTTGTTTTTTCTTCCCATTTGTCTAACTAAGTTGACTAGTTTGACTTAGTTCATTTTACAGACTAATATTTCTCCTTTTCTATTCAAATAAGTTGGCAATCTAAAATAAGTTCATTTCCAGACTGTTATTTATTCATGTTTGTCAAAATAATTTAACCAACTTAACTTAGTTGCTTTTTTATAATGTTATTTCTCTAGGTCTATCCAAATAATTCAACCATCTCAACTTAGTTCATTTTACATAATGTTATTTTCCCCTATTTATCCAATTAATTTGGCCAACTCAACTTAGTTTTTTTCTAAACTATTATTATTATTATTATTATTATTATTATTATTATTATTATTATTATTATTATTATTATTATTATTATTATTATTATTATTATTATTATTATTATTTGTTTATCCAATACAATCAACCATATCAACCCTATAGTATTCTAGTTTTTTATTTTTTCCTTCCCATGGGATTAAGTAGACCATTGTTAACCTAGTTCCATAAGTGGTTGATTGTGTTCTATTTATATTTTCTCTAAAGTATTGGTTAATATTATGAAATTGCCTCTTAGGATATTCCATGCCAATATCAACCCCTTCATACTTTATATGTGTTCCTCTTTCTTACCAACATTATCCACCTAAGAATATAAACCCTCATGGTACAACTACTCCTAGCTAGAATCTAGTTCAATGGAATACATTATGGTCCACATTACTATAAATGATGATCTATATGGTTCAAAAGTGAATATCTCCTTACCCAAACTTCTTTAATTTACCATTTGATAAATTTATACTAACATATGAAACCCTCACATAAGGAACCCTCCTACATGGAACACTCCTATATCTAATCTTTGTAATACTTCTCCTACCAACACTAACACCCCACCTCTTACTACTAGCAATAAAAATCCACCCATAAATACAACTCAAATTTTTGCTCATATGGTTAAATAAATGAATTTTATCCAAACAACAAACAATTATCAAAATGATCCAAATGTAAAATCATATCTTTAAAAAGGAAATTCAAACTCCTATCATGATACCTCAAAAATAATCAAAATATCTGCCCCCCACTTCCTCTTATAAATGTCAATTGTAATGTCATCCCTCAACCTATCATGCATAAAAAAATTATCCAACATCTTTGAAATGAGCCTTTAGCTCCATTAATTGTATCCATATATATTAGAAACATTTGTCCAAATATTAAGTATGATTTAAATAAAGACCCTATTATCTTCCTTAAAACATTTGGTAATCTATATAATTAATGGGTCCAAACCAACACTTTTGCTACCACTAAACTTATTGTCAAAAAATTACAAGAGATCCTTTAGAATGATATAATTAACTCCCCCAAAAATCCATATGGAAACTATATAATATCTTAAATGATCTACGTAAATAATTTCACCAAAATTATCTTCTTAAAAATCTTCTTAGTCACTTAATCAATGTTAAGTAAATACCTATTGAATGTACCTATAATTTTATCAAAATATGTTAATCATTAGCTCACAATGCTAACCATAACATGACTGATGATAATATTTTCAAACTATTCATTACTAGCCTTAAATCCTCTATTCAATATAAATTATGAATATTTTATCCTCAAACCTTAAAAGAGGATTTTGATCAATATAAAGGAACAAAATTCCTTATGAATCAATTTGAACAATCTCACAATTAAATAAAGGAATATTTCCATAATTCAACTAATGCAATAACTAGTAAAAATACTCAATATAAATATCATCTAAAAAAAATGGGAGAAGTCAAATTTGATATTTAAAATCCCTCCTACCCACCCATGATGGTATCATTAATGAATAAATTATTATCTCCATCTAAACCTTTCATCTATAACAATAATTCTCTCCCACCATGCTATAATCCTAATACATTTTATTGGTTTCATATCGATTTTGGTTATTCTCCTTAAAAATGTCATAAATTTGAAAAAAAAATAGTTTCCTTTATGTTAGGAGATAACATTGATCATGATGCTATGATAAAATTACACCATCCTAATTATCTCAAATATTCTTAAAAGATAAGTTTTACAAAATATACTACCAAAAATCTCAAAAACCTTCTTGTGATCCCAATCCACAACACTCTAATGAAAATTTTGTGATATTGATGCTAATTATGATCAATATTATAAAAATTCTCTATAAGTGAATGAAACTAATCTTAATTATCATGGAAAACCTACTGAAAAAGACCCTGTTACCAAACGTAAGAAACCATATATTGAAGATCAATCTCTTAAAGATATTAAAAATTATCAAACCTCATCTTAATAACCAATCACTGGTGATGATCCATATCCACCAATTGAACCTTAGACACTTCCAAAAATCACCCCACTTAATCAACATAAGCATTGTGTTCACTCTTATTATAAACCTTACTAGAATTTCTTAGATAAAATTAATTTTATGCTTTGTAAAATTCCTCTCATGGAATTAGTGATAACTTATCCTTATTATCAAAATTTTATTATGAAAAAGGTAAAATACATTGAAGAAGACTTACTTAATGAATCTAAACTACCCATTGATTTTCCTCAACCTACACTTATTTAATGAATATAAACTACCCATTGATTTTCCTCAACCTACATAGATCCATGCCATCAAAACATTTTCTTGAAGATGATAAGATCAATGATGAATTTATATTTCAAGCTAATGATCCACCATTTTTTAATATAAATTAACATCTATAATTATTTAATTATAAAATTATTATTTGATGTAGGATGTGGTATAAATTTAACATCTCTTTGGTTAATTCAAAAAAAATAGTTATTATAAAGAAAATCTCAAAAAAACCTAACTCATGTGTGATGAATTCAATAAAACTAAGCAAAATACATTTGGTTTCATTTCACTCCCTATTACCACTAGACCCAATATAATCTACACCAAACTCATGGTTTTTTTATCTTCCTTTATATTATAACATGCTCTTAGGTCATCCATGGGCTTATCATATGCAATATATTACATATTTTGTAAACCATTGTATTAAATTGATACATAATTGGAAGCATTACAAACATGAAGTTGATTCTAATTCATGGATCATCTGAATTCCAAATACAAAATATAAATATTGTACTCTAACTATTATGTAAATCAATAGTCCTCCTCTTCCTAAATTTGTTAATATCCATTCAGATCTACATGTAACTCTTATAGATTTAGATGATTATAAACCTAATTATTTACAAAACATTTTTAATACCAACCTATATCAATAAATGGATCCCTCCTTATCTTCTTCCATGAGATCAAATCATTCCATTAATAGATGATATTAATACTATTCCTCCCCCATGCAATGCACATGAATCCTCTTACATAGAGGATGGTTTTACTTTCAATGAATATGGAGTGGCCAAACTATTTTAATACCTTTTATCCATGTCCCCTCATAATTTTAGTAATATGGGCATCTCCACTTTATATGTTCCTATATAAGTGAATACATTTTTAATTTGTTATATCTCCATATTATGATGATACTTACATTTTATCACAAGCTTAGTCATGAGATTTAAACACATTACATTATCAAAATACACTAGTAAAAGTACATGCCTTCTGTCATGATGTTAATGTCATTCACATATCCTCTAATCATGAATTAGAACCTAACGGATATTTATAACCTACTCATTCACCTTTACTAGATAATCTATGGGTCATCTAAGAAATATACCAATATGATATAATAAACACATAATTCTTAACCATATTGATCTAATCAATCTAGTGCATCAATATTGATTACCTCTAATATATCATATTGACTAAAGCAATCCTACAAATAATATAAAAAATTAAATCACCACTAATGATTTATTTTCTCCCATTATCTTGATACCGAATTCTATTAAATAATATTCTACCTCTACTCCTAAAATTACCTTAGATTCATAGCTACAACTACTCAACCAATACATTTTGACTTCGATAATCATGGAAATCAAATTTTGGATCTTGAAGTGGATGTTGAGTATTATGTACTTTTACCTATGCTCCCTAATAATTAAGATATTATGTAACTCCTTCATGCTCATTAACCTCAACTTCCACACTAACATAATAAGATTGGTCACTTTGAGAATAAAAAACTTTGTTTCAGCTATTTTTTTTCTAGTATTGATCCTAAAACACATCATGTTTCCTCGCTTCCTCCTAATCCAAATCATTTCCAAGATGGAAATGATATTATTATTGAATAAATTTTTTCAATAAAAAATAGAGCCAATATTGTTCCTCAACCTACTCTCATCTCTAAAGAACATTTTCATTCTAAACATGATAATTTTAGTCTATTTTTTAAAAAGTATTAGGATTATTTTTCATGGTCATATGAAGACATATCCAAAACTAATCCTATTATTATTTTATATAACATCATTATCTATCCTAATGTAAAGCTTATGCATCAAAATCAATATAAATTACCTCCTAAGGTTTATACATTATGTCATTAAGAGACCATCAAGCTTTTAGATGTTAAATTATTCAAATGTGTATATTACTCTAAATGTGATTCCAACATTATTCATGTATGAAATAAATTCACCATGGTTATTAACATATGTATATACATTCTCAATCTTAACTTGACATGTCCCAAACATAACTTTCCATCACCATCAATTGATGCCATTATTGATTCCACCACTAGATATAAATTTTATCTCTCATGGATTATTTCTCTAGATATAATCAAATTCATATCACTCGTGAGGATCAATATAAAACCATTTTTACAACTGAATGGGGAACCTATTATTATTTTAAAATTCACTTTGGTCCTAAAAATGTTGGTTCCACTTATCAACATACAATAACCCATATATTTCATGATCTCATGTATAGAATAGTTGAAACTTATGTAGATGATCTTATCACTAAATTCAAGCATCATGAAAATCATATCCATGATCTTGGTATCATTTTTTATCATATCATCACATACAAAGTTAGACTCAATCCTTACAAATGCATTCTTAGTGTCACATCCAAAAAATGTTTTAGACTCTTAGTCTCTTTATGTAGGATTTATGTAGACCCTTCTAAAATTAAAATCATTATTAACATTCCTATTCATCATTCCATTTCAGATATATGAACATAATCCGGTAAACTTGAGGCAATCGAATGATTCATTATATAAATGTCTTTCTCTATATACTCAGTCAATTCCCTTCTAAAGAAAGGTATTACTTTTGAATGGACTATGTCAAAATCATTTGACATAATGAAAGAATCATTAAGACATCTTCCACTCTTTGATCACCTCCCAATGATCATCCTCTAAACTTATACACTTCCTCTACCCCCATATAATTTGGGTAAATGATTATTCAAATATATGAAATAGGTCATGAATATGCTAGATATTATATCAGTCATGCTCTAATACACTATGAGTCACACTACACCAAAGTCTAATGTGATTGTTTCAATATTTATTTTGTAGATAAAAATAATCAGCATCACATGCTTTATCAAACTACATATATCATAATCCATTTTGCTGCTCTTCATCACTTTTTCTCCAAAATTTTATTACCTAGTGATAGAATTCGCAAATAGATGGTTCTATTGATGGAATTAAATATTTGAATTATTACACCAAAATTTGTTAAAGGCCAATTAATTTTACATCAACTTGCTACCAATCCAATAATAGACACTGATCACCTTTAGTGCCCTCTTTTTGTTGAAGCAATCCTATATAATGAATGTCTTAATCAATATATTTTACTTAAAGATTACTTTCACAAATTTACAACTAACCTCAACATAAATAGTTTTGATTAACCATACACCTCAATTTATAAACCAAAATCTAAAGTCATCATCAAATAATTCCCTCAATATATAATTAATTTGCATGAAGATAATTGGAAACTCCATTTTAATGGTGCTAAATGTCTTTAAGGAGTTATGAAAGGATGTGTCTTACCTGATCATCATGAAAAAATCATGTATCTTAATTTTTAATTAAAATTTTATGTTACTAATAACATGGATGAGTATGAATCTCTCATTTTAGGAGGACAAGTCACTGTAAATTTTGACATCCATTATATACATGATTTAGGTGACTCAAAACTAATATTTAATCAATTAAATGGTGAATATCAATGCAAAGGTGAAAATATTATTTCTTATCATCAAATCTCCACTACTCTTACTAATGAATTCAAATATTTCACTATATAACCAATTCCATGAGAATAAAATGCTATATCCAATTCACTTACTTTATTTTCTTCTCTTTTTCACCCTTATCTAACCCTTCATGATTCAAAATTTCTCATTACCATACATAAATCAATTTTCTCATTTTGAACTAAAAATTATTCTCTTACATTTCATATAAGTATGTAAGTATTCGATAAATCATGTGGTATAATAATGCCCTTCAATTTATCAAACATTGTAATTATATTCATGAGATTGAGTCTCATGAAAATACCATAATTCACAAAGAATCATACACATATGTCCTACAAAATGATATCATGTATTATCATAATACCAAAGGCATCTTTATATATTATATAATTCAAGATGAAGTTACTTCCCTTCTATAACAAGCACATTAGGTTGTTTTTTGTGGTCACTATAGTAGACATGATACAACCCATAAATGCATATACATCGAGTAATTTGGCCTAAACTTGAAAAAATGCCATCACATTTACTAAAAAGTGAAATCCTTGCTAATCAAATGAGAATCTTATTCACTAGCCTCCTATCAAGATTCAAACATTATAATTCACTTGGCCTTTTTCATGTGATAATTAGATCTCATTGGTAAATTACCTCATTCTCAGTATAGTATTGTCTTCATCATCATGGCCATTAAGTATTTCACTAAGTGGGTTGAATATATGCCCATTTTTTATGTCACATGTATCACTATATCCAAATTCATGCTTAATCAAATCATTTATCACTTTGGCATTTCCCACACCATTATTTTTGACAATGGTTTAAATTTAAAATATAAAGATATGAAACATTTATGTGTTAAATTAAAAATCATGCACAAATTTTACACACCTTATCATCCTCAATGCAATGGCCAAGCAAATTCCACTAAAAAAATCCTGAAATTTTTAATTTGATATTATGTTTCTAGCTGACATCTCAAAATTTATCCTGTATTATGGTCTTATCACACTAGCATTCATACTTCTACAAGGGCCACCCCTTTTAACTTAGTATATGGCTCTAAATCTATCTTACCTTTAGAATTGCATATACCATCCTTATGCATTTATCTTCATAGTATCATCCATGCTAAATAATTTTGTGTGGCCTATCTTCATTCTTAAGACCTCCTTGACAAGAATCATATGGGTGTTTTATAACATAACTTACAATATAAGGCTCAAATTTCAAAACAACATAACAAAAAGGTTAAATTTTTTACCTTCAATATTTATGATTGAGTCCTTAAATTAAATTATGTCCATGAAAAAGAGGGAAAGCATGCCTAAAAATGGTGAGTTCCTTACTTATTCAAAGACATTCTTGGTGGTAGCACCTACCATCTATAAACTAATGAAGGACATATTTTTATAGAGATAACTAATGATCAATTTTAAAATAAATATTTTTATTAAATTATTATTTCCATTTCTAATAATATTTCTCTCTTACATATATTTCATATATTTTTATATATTATAGTGCTGCCACTTCTTGTAGTTTTTTCAAATATTCCTAAAGTGAAACACTTTATTGATTTAAATATCCTTAATTTTTATCATTGGTCCTTTAGTCTATCTACATTAACTTGCATATATTAATTTTTTTGTGTGTTTTTTATTTTTATCATCCAACCTCTAAGTATCTTTTGATTCTTTGATTTCTTGATTTAAAAACTTTATTACTTTATACACCTCTTTGGATTTCATTTTATGAGTTGTAATGTAAAACCTTCTAGAAGACCAGGCATTCCTCAAAAAATATTCTTATTTACTATAAACATATTTTATTTTTACACCTCTTTGATTTACCTTTTATGAGTTTCATTGGAAGGCCTCAAATAGGACCAAGCCTTCCTCACAAGTATTCATTTCATAAATTTATTTTATTTACAACCTTAACTGTCTTACCCAAAAAATAAGGAGCTAGTTGAGAGTTGTGTCTCCATAATCTAAAGAATTAGTTAAAATTATTTTTTTGTAGCAACTCTAATAATATATTTCCATGCCTCCACTCACATACCCTGTTCCTTAAAATCATGATTCAAAATTGTCATTGTATCATGTTAAATTTCAACTTTTTTATGATATGAGGTATCTCAATCATTCTATGTTCATTTACATAATCTGCTTTATCCCATCTCACTTTGGACACACCAATTTTGGTTTCAATATCACACTCTTCTCTAACATGAAATTACAAGAGTCTTATACACCATGCTCTCTTAGTACTTTTTCCTAACCACTAGGTTTAATTTTTCTAGTGATAGTCATTTTTAGCATCGATGTTTATCCTTTAAAATATATATGGAGGAGTAATTTCAAAATCCATAAAAATTTAAAATCAAAATAATTAAAATAAAAATCAATTATCAGAAATCAATAATAAATATTCAAAATTAAAAATCACACCAAAATACTAATTATTGTTAGGCACATGTCCTATCCTAGTTGAACATCAAACTTAGTTTTTGGCCCCATGATAGATCTAGGGTAGATTGGAGTGTGATATATGATAGGGTAGGAGGTTTCCTTCCTTCAAAAATATAAATATAGTTCCATCCACCTTCTCACGAAAGTATCCAATCTTTATAGTTGATTGAAGGCTCTATAAGGGGTCCTAAGGAATGGGGAATAAGTTGTGGGAAGGAAAGCACATTTTAATATTATTTAATGTGATGATATTTATAGTCCACTCATTAAACCAAATTTACATGGATAGGGAGATTTCTCTAAGGTCCTTAATGTTGAAAATTTCTCTATCCTACCAACTTGATTTGAGTGTCTTATTTCTAATAAAGATTATATTTTCAGCTTGGTTCCACTACCATTACCCCTCAACACCCATTTAATATCCCCCTTGCTAAGAAAGTTTTTTTCTAAATACCTCCCCAATTTTTATATTCCTTATTCTTCATCTCTTTCCTATATGCTCAGAATATGATATGTTTTAGTTCATCTATCATTAGAATTGAAACTACATCTTTGAATGGTTGAGAAACACTATATTGATCATTATATTATCCTTATTAAATTTACATTGGTTATGTTTAGGACCTTGAGTGTTATTATTAATATTTTTTTAGTCTATTTCATATCATTTCATTAATTCATTTTAGTTTTTACAATGTTGGTTCACTAAGCATTACTACTTATTTTTCATCAATGTTTTTCACATTTCTATTATTTTTTCATATTTGTTTGTGTATGCATTCATGCTTCTCTTAAATTAATATTGGTTTCATTATTTTAGTTTAATGGGTATTTTTTGTAATATGGATTGTTACTTTTCTTACTTAGGATACATTTTTTGGTTCTTTTGATCATTTAGTAACCTTTGATTTTTAGTTCCTAATTTACTCTCATTTTATTCATTTTCTTTGGTATTTGTGTACTACTATGTCATCCTAGATTACCAATTTTATAAATGACTCATTCGGTTATGAAAGTTCTAATTTAATATTATTTTTATCTCTAGTCTTGAATCCTTACGGTGTGCCCAAATCATTTACTAAGCTATCCATGATAAAGACTATGAATATGGTAGACAATCAATTACTGATAAAGTTAAGTAAAGGTATGTGCATGGTAATTTAAATTATTTCCAAAATATCCTTATTGTCATTTAAAGTTATACTTTTCACACCAATTTGTTAGCTTAGTTAGTGTGTTATTATGTTCTTTCTTGAAACACCATCCAATGTTACACGCACATGACACATGATGAGATTAGAGTGGGTAATATGTATACACACAATATTTTTAAACTTTATAATTTGCTCACACTTTTTCTCTTGAAATAACTTGTCAATTTTATAACTCTCTAAATGAATGCCTTAAAGGGTGCACTTAGAAAGGGGTGGGTGGACCATTGGTGCTTCACAATATTGTTGTCTAACTTTATCATACCTCAACCATATACAAATATTTCTTATCCAACTCCCTAAGAAATTATTCATTCAAATATCCCCTAGCTAAGTAAAAACCCATTTTACCTACTAATTCAACCTAGTCAACTTGTTACAAAAGTTATGACATGAGTTATATAACACTAACTCATCCTAGCCAACTTATTTTAAGGCATAATGACAAATTTTTATAAATAAGGTTGTGTTTGCTAAGATTGTCAAATAAAAGTTTAAGAGGGTTAGGACTTATTCATTACTATAAATACAACCTCAATTTTAATCTAATAAATATTAACATGCATTTTTTAAATTATTACAGATCAAAATTGTACTAATCTACATTTGAAGGAGTTATTATTTAGGTTTTTCCTTGGATGAAAGATAGATTATCTTATTGGAAGTATTGGATGAAAAGTGGGAGTATTTTATCCCATAGATGATTCCTATAGTGTGATTGTTAATGCTTGGATTTGCACCCTTGAGGAGATGCTCAAATCTCCTCATCCAAGTGGCAAAATGGAATCATCTCTCTTGCTATGGGTGACAATTTCATTGAGATGAACCTCTAGATTAGGGGCTAGCTCCCCTTGATGCACCTTTAAATCTCTCTCTAATCTATCAATTGTGCATGAAAATTAGTAAGTAAAATAACTAATAAAACAAAATGGTGATGAACCAATACGTATTATTCTCCTATTTGACTAAAAATCTAATACTTAAAGGTAAACAAGGATGTTTCACACAAACTGACAACAAAAAGACATTGCAACATCAGTATTTCATAAGTTAGATTCAAGAAGGTACATGACACTTAAGATGGTGATGAATGATTCCATGAATAGAATAAACATATACCACTTCTAAGACTCTTATACACTTAGTAAAGAATACTAATAGAGACCTGTAAAAAGATCCCTTTTACGCATTGGTAAGTGACCATAGATTGAATTGATATAAAATTAACTCTTTCACTAGTCATTATCAATAAGATTCAAACCTATGCTTAATAATACAATGTGTGAATGGAAAAATCACTTGTAGATTTCTTCAAGAGTTTTGAAAGTACAAAATTGGCCAAAGTTTTTACAATAACTAGTGTAGGCTACAAAATGAGCTAAAAGAATGCATATATATATAACCTTGAGAGGTAGAGAAATCAAAGGAAGTCCAAAGATCACTTAGAAATGGGTCATCTTGAAATAATTAGTTACATTTACATGGGAGAGAAGTGGGTGAGCTATGCCATGTCACCGAATGGATCAGTTATAATGAGTTACAACTGAACCAAAAACATTTGTTACAACTAAATTGAAACCTTAGTTACATTTTGCCATTTTTTATCTCTTATATTTACCTTTAGGTTTCCATGGAGCCTTTTATTTTAAACTCCAATATCTAGTTTCTATAGTTTGAAATTGATGTTTTATAGGCCATCACTCCTTCGGTCATTTTCTTTGGACTTTTTGTCTTGGCCCTTTTATTTCCTTTGAATTAGACAAGTTTTTTGAAATCATTCATTCCTTCAAAGTTTCTATTTGGCCCTTTAAAATATTCCCTCTAGTTTCTTGAAGTGGATCTTTATCTCTAGAATGACCCTTCAAATTTTGAAAAGACCCCTTCAAAAAAGTTACAAGTGTCCTATAGCTTTTGGAAATGACCTTCTTAAAGGAAAAAATACCCTTCAAATTTTATGAAATGGTCCACCTTCTCACAAAAAAAATCCTTTAGACGTTTTGAAATGGTCCACCTTCCCATGGAAACAATCCTTTAGACTTTTTGAAAATGTCCCTTCAGGAAAATTGAAATACCCTTCAGAAAAGTTGAAATGGAAAATTTCCCTAACAAAAATACCCTTTAAAAAAGTTGAAACATACCCTAAAAAAAGGTTGCAACATACCCTTCAAAAAAATTGAAACATACCCTTTGAAAAAGTTACAACATTCCCTTAGAAAAAGTTGAAACATACCCTTTGAAAAATTTGAAAGTGTCCTTTTCGGCTTGAAAGATATCTTTCAAAAAAATTGCAAAGTACCTTTGGAAAAATTGTAAAGTGCCTTTGGAAAAATTACATGGATAATTTTTCCAAAATAATTTAGCTCTTTGTCTTTGAAATATTTTTCTCAAAAAAATTTTACAAAAGAATTCATTACTTGGCTGAATGAAAAGTGTGAAAGAAATATGCTTAAGGAAAAAGCTTCAGACAAAAAGTCTGAAAGAATTTGGAAAAGGCTTAGAATAAAAACTCAAAAGAATTTGGGAAGGGCTTAGCAAAGACCAAAAATGAAATTTTTGAAAGGAACAAACTTTTACATTTATTGTAGCTTTGTCAAATAACACTTATTCTAAATAAAAGCTAAGTACTAGACCTGGCCAAAGATATAGACTTAGATAATTTTTGCAAATAGGGGTGCCCAATTTTTCCCTAAAAGGCCAAAATTTGATCAACAAATTGGTGACTCATAGGGGTAGTATGCTTTGTATACAAACTAGACTAGTAACCTTATCCAACTTAGGAATAATGGAGTTAATGGATTCTTGAAGATGACTAAAAAGGATTATGCCAAAACAAAACACAAAGAAACACACCACACAACAACAAAAAGACCAAGCAAAGACAACACAAAACAAGACAAGGACAAAATCACACATGTGCATAAGCATTTAGGGAACATAAGGATAGAAAGAAATTATATACAAAATTAAAATAGAACCTCAATAATAATTCTTTAGACATATCTCATTGACTAGGATATGCAACTCTTCTCCATCTAACTTTGAAAGTTGGAAAGCATTGTGTTGTTTGCACTGTGTGATCACATATAGGCCACTCCATAGAGCATCAAAATTTGTGTGTCTTCTAATATTTTCCATATTTTCATCCCATTTTGGAAAAATGTCTCCTTCTTTGAAACTCCTTGGCATGGACTTCTTATCAAAATACTTCTTTGTTTGTTGTTGGTGAGTAGTCATGGTGTGTATAGCTTGATATCTTTTCTCCTCGAGCTCCATCAACTCATATAATCTGACTTACATGCTCTCATTCTAAATCAATTATAACTAATATATGAGGTATAAAGCTAGTAACTCAAGTGAGATGGGAAGTCTAGCTTCTCTTCCATAGACAAGTGTATATGGTGAACTCCTAATTGGTCTCTTTGGGGTGATTCTATCAACCTAAAGAGTTATCTTCAACTTGGTATGCCAAGTTCTTTGATTCTCCTCCATTATCCTCTTTATGATCTTGATTAAGTTCTTGTTTTTAGACTTAACCAATCCATTCCCCTAGGGAGAGTAGTCAGAGGAGGTGCTAAGATAGATCCCATGTTTCAAAGCCCATTCACTTGTCCTTGTTCCTAAGAAGGCTAATTCATTATCTAAAATGATTGTTGAAGGAGATCCAAACCTAGTTATTATAACTTCATAAAAGTCTAGGATTGAGTTTTCATTTTCCTCCTTAAGAGATAAATCCTCCACCCATCTTGTAAAATAGTCAGTGGTTGTCAACACCCACTTGTGACCTATATTAGAAGGAGGATTGATAAGACCTATGAAATCTAAACCCCATTGCATGAAGGGTTTCTCAACCTAGATTAAATGAAGAGACAAGGTAGATAGATTTTATTTTCCATCAAAAATATCACACTTTTGGCATTCCTTACCCAAGCATGAGTGTCCTTAAATAATCTAGGCCAAAAGTAACTATCCCTCATAATATTAGTAGCTTTGGTTCTTGGAGAAAATTGACCACCAGTTTGTCCATCATGAAACTCATGTAACCATTTTTCAATCTAATCCAAATAAATACACCTAAAAATTCCTTTCCAAATATCACTCCATCAATAAGTACATAAATAATAGATTTCAACCTAAAATACCTTCTCTTGGCTCTATTAAGACCTAGTGGACACTAACAAGTTTAAATGAAATGGATAATGTCATGTGTCTAACTCCTCATGGTTGAAGATACAATTATTATAGGGCCATCATGGAGTATCAAAAAATCCTCCCTTTTCTCTTTTAATTCTGAATCAAGATGCTCACATAGTCCTTTTCCCTTCACTAGCTTCTTTTTTTTGATCTCCACATCATACTCCATCACTTTGGTGATCCAACATGCCTTTTTCTAATTCAAATCTCTGCTCAACAGAAAGTCTTTCACATTAGGATGAGGCCAAAAAATGTGAATATTGTTATTATAAAATGTATTTCTAATTGTATTTAAACTCCTTATGAATAAAAGCATTTATTTCTCAACATATGTGTACCTTATCTCATAGCCTTCCAAACCTTGACTAAAGAAGGAAATAGGCTATTCAAAAAATTTAATCATTAGCTTATGTAAGCATTATAGAGATTACCTCTTCATTCCCAAAAGTGTACAAATTTAATTCCTTGGAGAAGTTTGGACTTGCAATAGTAGGAGCTTGGGTAATGGCTTGCTTGATCTTTTCAAAATTTTATTTCCTCCTTCCTGTCCAAGTGAATATCTCATCCTTACTTAGCATGGAGGTTAAGGGCTTGACCAGGTTAGAAAAATTAGGAATAAACCTCCTCATTAAATTTATCTTAGAAAATAATATTTGTATACCCTTATCATCTTTAGGGAAAGACAATGCCAAGATGACACTTACTCTTTTAGGATTAATAGACAAAACTTTCTTAGAAACAATGTGGCCTAAGAGTTTGCCTTCATAAATAAAAAAACACTGACTTCTTTGGGTTTAGAGAGATCCCAAACTCTCTACACCTCTCAAAAATCTATTTTATGTGATTCAAATGATCTTTTTCTTCCTTGGATAAAACTCTTACATCATCATGATATACCAACACAATGTCATTGATTAATCCTTGAAATGCCATATCCATTGTATATTAAAAATTATCTCCAACATTTGACAATCCAAATTGAATTTTCCTATAGTAATATGTGCCCCACTTGGTGGTGAAGGTTTTCTTTTATTTATCACTTTCTTTCACCAAAATTTGATTTTACCTAGAATAACCATCTAGGAGATAAAACCTCTCACTACCTGCCACCACTTGAAAAATTTGCTCCATAAAAGGGAGGGGATAATGATCTCTAAAAAAATATATTTAAGTCCTTGAAGTCCACACACAACCTGATATCTCCATTCTTATTTATAATAGGGACTAAGGTGTCCAGTCAAAAAGAATGTTTGATATGAAAAATGATTCTAGACTCAATCAACTTAGTGAGTTTTTTCTTCATGAGTGGTTTAATCTTGGGATTGATTGGCCTTTGTCTTTACTTGATGGGTTTGGAATTTTAATCTTTGTCTATGTTGTGTTGAGCTAATATTTGATCAAAACCATTCAAGTCAATATATTCCCATGTAAAAATATCACTAAACTCTTTACATAGTTCAATGAAATCATGCCTCTATTGACTAATGCATACCTTCCCAAGTCCAAGTAATTTATCTTTAAAGATTTTTACCCTTTCATAGTTCTCTTGCCTAGTGGACATACCTACATTTTCATTATTTATTTTTTAATCCTCGTTAAAAATGCTCTCAAGAGTCACTAAGCCTTTAGGAATATTTTTGGACTTCAATTAGACAATCTACCCTCCTTATTATTACTACAGTTTAGACTAATTCTTGGAAGAAAACTCAATCTATTATTATATAAAATTTGATATTTGTTGGTCAATATCAAAGACCTACCAATTGTTGAAATTATCTGGTATGAATGGTCTCACAATCACCTTTAGATGGGGTTGGTTTTTTTCTTCCTTGATGCCCTTTAAAACATTAAACTGAGTACCAATAGATTTCAACCTATCAGCATGTTTAATATCTTCCCTTGGAATATATCTAATGTTAAAAGCCATGAAATCTTATACAAAATCCAAAACTCTATGCTTATAGGATTTTATTAAGGATTTCATGGTCAAATTATGCCCTCTAACTTGATTCACAATAAGCTCGCTATCACTAAACACTTGCAATTCTTTGACACCTTTTTTCCTTGCCCATTCAAGGCCATGGATAAGGGTCTCATACTCTACCACATTACAAGTGCATGAGAATTGAAATTTTAAGGATGAAAAATACCTTTCCTTTGAAGGTTAAACCAACATAGCTCTACCACCTACCCCCATCTTGCTTCTAGACCCATCAAAGAAGAGTTGCCACAAGCCATTCACATCTTCACTTGGCTTCATCAAATTAGGCATGAAATAGTCCTTATCATGCATATAATATAATACAATATTATATTATTAAATAAACTTTTAAGGATCATGATTTTATTTGTCATCTCCCCACTCATCTAGGAAAAAATCAAAAATTCCCTCGAGGGAAGATGATGGATATTGGTCAACATGAAGCTCCTCTTCATAAGTGATGGCATAGTTAACATTTACCACATTAGTTGAACATGGTTCCAAGTTATTTATATGGATATGTTATGAATAAATCTTTAACTTAGTGCCATATTTTATCTTAAACACCATGTAGGACCAATTGGTTGCCAAATATCTACCTATCTTGGATGTAAAGTCCCTTGACAAGCAAAGAGCAAAATTGGGAAGTAAATATACTGTACTACCACATCATGGGGAATTGAAAAATTAGGATAAGAATGAAGGGTAATATTCAAACCTTTCACTACCTCCAAAGTCTTGGATGGTGATCTATCTAATTCCAAAACTCCTTTAGTCATTGTCTCATACTTGAGGCCTAGCTTATCTGCTATAAATTTTAGCATAGCTGATGTGCTTTATCCACTATAAATGATGCAATTATGAACCAATAAATCACAAATAATTAGGGATAGGTAAAAAGATGAGTCTTCTCATCTTTCTTCACTTTACCATCCATAGATTGAGTTCTATTTACTAAAATGACATTTTCATTTCTAGATGGGCCAGCCTATTTTCCCAATCCATGCAATTATTTTTGAAGTATATCTTTATACCCTAGTAATGTTAGATAATATAAAAATTAGATTTTCATATGAATCTTATCCATATGGTCTACCACTTTGATGGAAGGATTACTCATCTTGGGGCTCTCTTTATGAAAATTTACACTTTGTGATGTAGCTTGTGTAAGTAGAGTTGTAGCAGCTAGACTAAAATTCAGGATATTCAAAGTTTATTATGATTTAGTAGATTAATTAGGCCCACTTCCCATATAATCTAATGTAGGGGTCAAAATATGTCCTTTATTGGTTCCTTGAGTCTCCTAAATAGCCCTCCTTTTGGACATAGTATTGGAGGCAACATGAGTATTCTGATTGCTTGTATTCCCTACATAAAAATGGCATAGAACTCACCATCCAAATGATTCATGAGAGTGGAATCAGATTAAACATACCTGTTCTCCATATTTAATTTCATTTTCATCTCAAAATTTTAAAATTTATATGTTTGATCACCTTATATAGTCATACCTTGATTTTGCATTTCATTTGCATAAGCCACTCGTTCTTGACCATGTTCAAAAGATGGATAGTTGGGTTGCTCTTGGAAAAAATTGTTTTGAGTGGGGAAAAGGGATTTATAGGATGAGGGATCACTAGTATTATATCTTTGATAAGGCTTTACATGGGCAATTTGGCCTTGTCCTTGATTATTGCCTTCAAAAGGAGGTCTGTTTGCTTGTCCAAATTGATTAAAGGATTGATATGGCCTATAACCTTAGGATTGTTTCTTTTTAAGAGTAAATAATTCACTAATAACACTTTATAGTAAAATTTTTAATTCATATATTTCATTGGTAGGGGAAATGGCATATTTTTCTTGACTAGGCAAAGGAGATAAAGTGGGTAATGTACTTTGACTAGGAGAATGCAAATTAGGGAATAGTGGCATTAGAGGTATAGGAGTTATATTTATCACTTGGATAAGAAAATTATTAAAAATTTTGGCCATTTCATATGAAACATTCAATGTGCTTCCTCCCATATATTGAATCATCATGGTAATTTCACATTCAACACTTTCAAGTAGTACCAAAATGCATAATTTGTGGTTGGCCTCACAAGAATTGGTATTCTATCCAAAGTTTTTTGGAACCTAGTGTTAAAATATTTCATAAACTCATGTGGTTCCCTCTTTATTATGGTTAATTACTTAGATAAATATAGGTGATCGCTCTTATTCCCCAAACCTATCAGTGAATAAAGTCCCCAACTCATTCCATGAGCTAATAAAATTTATAGGTAGGGTCCCATACCAGTCCAAATATTTTCCTTTGAAAGACAAGGCCAACAACCTAATAGCTACATTTTATTGGGTAATATTATGGATATTACAAAAGTTTGATATATTCCAAATGTGCTCAATGGCATTAATTGGATGATCTCTACTAAAATATGGGACACTTTTAAGGTCAACTCTTGGAATTTGATCATATTCGGTAAGATGCAAGGGAAATGGCCTAGTGAAAGGCACAAAAGGATATCTTATAGCCATTTTGGAATGATCACTATGGGTGTTAGGGATGGAATATAATACAAACTTTGAAGATTTAAACACAAAATCTCTTTTGTAAGGATAAGTATTGACAAACTTAAATATATTTTGGTGTAATATGGAGGTAGTTCCACAAATTTGAAGGGTACACCTTTAGTAGTAGACCTATTGGTCACCTTTGGCATGGAAAATAGGATTGATCATCAACCAAAGACTTGAATTATTTAATGGAGTCACCAGGTACTAAATATAGATGTTTCTTTCTCTTCAATAATGCCAAGATCAACACCAATCTTGAATAATATTCTAAGGCTTAGAGGTCCCATCGAGCACACCAAAAAATATTAACGCTTGGATTTGCACCCTTGAGGAAATGCTCAGCTCTTCTTATCTAAGTGGCAAATTCAAATCATCTCTCTTGCTATGGGTAATAATTTCATTGAGATGGATCTCTATATTAGGGGATAGCTCCCCTTGATGCATGTTTAAATCTCTCTCTAATATATCAATTGTGTATGAAAAGGTGTAAGGAAAATAACTAAGAAAATAAAAAAGTGATGCACCAATATGTATTATCCTCCTATTTGACTAAAAATACACTACTTAAAGGTAAATAAGGATTTTTCACACAAAATCACAACAAAAAGACATTGTTGCATTAGTATTTCATAAGTTATATTTAGGAAGGTACTTGAAACTTAAGAGGGCGATGAATGATTCCATAAAGAGAATAACCATATACTACTTCTAAGACTCTTATACACTTAGTAAATAATATAAATAGACACCTAAAACAACATCCATTTTGCACATTGGTAAGTGACCATAGACTGACATGCTATAAAATTAACTCTTTCACTAGTCATTATCAACAAGATTGAAACCTATACTTAATAGTACAATGTGTGAATGGAAAAATCACTTGTATATTTCTTTAAGAGTTTTACAAGTATAAAACTGGCTAGAGTTTTTCCAATAACCAATGAAGGCTATGAAATGATCCTAGAGAATTAATATATATAGCCTTGAGAGGTAGAGCAATCAAAGGAAGACCAAGGGTCACTTGGACATGGGTCATCTTGAAAAAATTAGTTACATTTGCATGGGAGAGAAGTGGATGAGCTATGCCATGTCACTAAATGGATCAATTATAATGAGTTACAACTGAACCAAAAGCATTAGTTAAATTTGTTATAACTAAAACAAAACCTTAGTTACATTTTTCCATTTTTTATCTCTTATCTTCACCTTTAGGTTCCCACCGAGCCTTTTCTTTTAAACTCCAATGGCTAGTTTCTATTGTCTAAAATTGATGTTTTACAGGTCGTCACTCCTTTAGGCATTTTATTTGGAATTTTTGTCTTAGCCCTTTTGTTTCCTTTGAATTTTACAAGTTTTCCAAAATAATTCATTCCTTTATACTTTCTATTTGGCCATTCAAGATTTTCCTTCAAGTTTTTTGAAGTGGACCTTCATCTTTACAATGACCTTTTCGGCTTTCTTCAAATGACCCTTCGGCCATTTGAAAAGACCCCTTAAAAAAGGTTATAAGTGTATTTCAGCTTTGTAAATGACCTTTTAAAAGGAAAAAATACCCCTTAAATTTTTTGAAATGGTACACCTTCCCACGAAAACAATCCTTCAAACTTTTTGAAATGGTCTACCTTCACGTGCAAAATAATCCTTCGAACTTTATGAAAACATCCCTTCAGGAAAATTGAAATGCCCTTAAAAAAGTTGAAATGGATAATTTTCCCAAAAAAATACCTTTCATAAAAGTTGAAACATACCCTTTATAAAATTTTCAACATACCCTTCAAAAAATTTAAAACATACCCTTCAAAAAAATTTCAACATACCCTTCAGAAGAGTTGAAGCATACCCTTCAGAAAAGTTGAAATTGTCCATTTTAGCTTGAAAGATATCTTTTGGAAAAATTTAAAAGTACATTTGGAAAATTGTGTGGATAATTTGTCCAAAATAATTCATCTCTTTGTCGTTGGGAGATTTGTCTCGGATAAATTGTCTAAAAGAGTTCGTTACTTGGCTGAATGAAAAGTCTAAAAGAAATACACTTAAAGAAAAAAATGTGGACAAAAAGTTTGAAATAATTTGGAAAAGGCTTAGAATAAAAACCTAAAATAATTTGGAAAAGACTTACCAAAGTCCAAAAATGAAATTTTTGAATGGAATAGACTTGTACATTTATTGTGGCTTTGTTAAAGAACACTTCTTTTGAAGAAAAGCTAAGTATTGGACCTGGCCAAAGATATAGACTTAGATGATTTTTTCAAATAGGGGTGCCCAATTTTGCCCTAAAAGGGAAAAATTTGGTCAATAGTGATCATTACAAAGCCATAACAATCTCTTCTAAATCACCATTATTTAAGGGGGATATTGAGACTCGACATATTCACTCAAAGGTATGAATCTCTAACTTTTTCTATTTAATATGATAGATAGATATTTCATAAGGTAATATGTTTTGAATGTATAAATCCTTACTTTTATGATAGATATACTTAAACTTCATATACCTACATGGTTTTCTTTACTTTCAATTTTTGACTGTAGTTGATTTAAGCCCCTGTTTGGCTACCATGATCCCTTGATTTTTTGTTTATTTTAACCATTCCCATTTGAATTATATTATTTGATAACAATAAATTGGTTTTATTTCATGTATTCATAATTAGGTAGGGTTATCTCATAGTATTATTTTCCTAGAGGATTTGGAACCCTCTCCTTTAGTGTTGTATGATAAGTGCTCCATTAGTTAGGTTTAGAAGATCTATTTTGATCATGCTATCGATATAAAAAGTATTAAAATAGTAGTTAGCTAATTAATTTATTTTATCTTTGATTTAATAAGTAGGAGAAGTTGTATATCTATCTTAATTTATTGCATATACTATGGTTGTTTTCAAACACCAAGTAGACTCCTATGATGGGTGTACAAGTTCGTGATAATATGGTATGACACAAGGTCATTTATGATTAGTTAAATGTATTTACTACCATAACATGATATATATTCATCATGTTCTCTAGGTGTTAACTAGATGGGTGGCATGTTGTGATTGGGTTTATGGTCCCAAAATATACATTATTTTTGAAATTTGTGGCACATGTGAGAAGAATATAAATATCAAGTCAATTGAATATTTTGAATCAAACTATAGTCTTACCTACCAAAATTGATTGTTAATAGGTGTTCATTGGGACCTTTGGCGTACCAATCCAATATATTAGGAGCTAATACATTAATAATGACTGTTACAATATTCATTGGAACTCTAGGAGTACCACTCTTATAAATTTGGACCTCCCACAAACAATTAATTTTACAAAGGAAATGTTTAGTGCCTAAAAAATTAAGTATTAAGCCATTTAAAATCAATAAGGGATAACTTTAAACATATAAATAAACTTGTTTTTACTTGAATAACATGACCTAATTTCATCACTAAAATCATGGAAGCTCTTTTTCTCTAGTCTAGTCTTCTGGTCTAATAAAGTTTGGGCCTCTTTTTATTCATGATCTTATTGAAAAGGTTTTTGAAAAGTTTCAAATCTTACATTATATTGGCTTTAATCATTCAAATAAGTCTAAACTTGAAATCTCCATTGTATGCATTTAATCTAAAAACATTCTAGTAATTGGGTCTGTATTGAAATACCTTTTTAAACATATTTAAATTTAATAAGTCTTGGTCTATTTTCACCATGTTTTGAACATTAAATCTCTTATTTTGAGACCATTTTGCCTCATATTTCAACAATTCATCTAACTATTTCATATTTTTTACATTCTTTCCTTGGTGTTTTTGGGTTTACTTTTGAAGTATTTTAAGGTTAAGTGGCTAGATCTTGGTGTGATTTTGTTATTTGATTTAGTCCCTTTACTAAAAATGAATGACTTTGGCCTTGGGATTGATAAAATGTCCAAGTATTTTTAAAGTTTCATTTGGGACTTAGTCACTTTTGAATAAAATAATTTATCCATTTTATTTCAAATTCATATTTTTTAGTCTAACAGTGTAGATGATATTTTATGATTACTTAGCACCTCAATATTTTACACTTAGAAGACTTAGACCTTAGATGTTCCTCTTATTTTTACACATTATTTTGTTCCAAACCTCACATCTATTCTATATTTTACCCCTTTTCCTATCTCTTAGTGTCAAAAGACTTATATTGATGACATAGTTTTCTTATCTTTGCCAAAATACTTAAAATGTACTTATGTCACACCTCTACATGTTTTGATTTTATACCTACTCTCTTTCTCCTTGGACATTAATGTTCAAGATAGAAAGTAGCATCAAGATTACTATCCTATAATGATACAAGTCTTGAATGCCCTAAAGTCATCCAAATTTCAAATTAAATGTATTCCAATGTTTAACTTAAGTTATTTAATGTGATTTTTTACTCCAAAGTGATTAACATAAGTACAATATCAACCCTCATTCGTTCATAACCTATAGATTAGACCAAGAGACCAAAGAAATTATAAAAAATAATCTATCAAGAATTCAATTGATCAATTATTCCCTATTTACACACCAATCATAAGTAGAACATATGTATAGGTCTTAAGTACTAAAGGAAAGATCATAAGGTCTTATTTTCCAAGTTACAAGCTAGGTCATTATTGTACTTTTCTTACACACATTACATGTTTCATGCATAATTTAACACATAGTGGAGAACTACATGAGTTTGAGGCCCTCTTATAGAGTATTGGATATGTAGGGAGTTCCATTTGATAATGGGGTAATTGAGGGACATCTTGACACCATGTTCTCACTAAACCATTTTTTACCAAAGTCACATTGAAGATGGAAAGCTAAGGTTTTACCATTTCACTAGGAATAATATTTCATGACCTAGATATGAATACACTAGAGTAAAGGTGATGTAAAACCTAGAATTATCCATGTGATCACATATTGTTTCAATATATATTTCATATAGGACACTATAATCTAACCTAGATAGTAGCATCAACAAAACCATCCAAGGATGATGCAACTATCTAGAGAGCTAGAGGCACTATATCTAGAATCTAACAACAATTCAAGTATTATATTACCACTTAATTTATTCCTATTATAGATTTATCACTATGTTAACATCAGATCCAAATAAGTGTATACATCCAATTCCAAGCACTATTTATGTTTAAATTGTCGTTTGTACTCGAATTTTACTCAAATGCATAATTTAGGCCAAAATCACTAAAAACACATTAAATGTTTCAAGGTTTCAATTTACAAGTTTTGATTTAGGCTAATGTATCTATAAATGGGGGAATAAATTTTATGTGATTACTAAATTTTATCAATTCATTTCGATTCAAAATGATGATTTTTCCTTTTTATGCTCTGGATCACTCTTTTCTTCTAATTCGTTAGTACAATTCATGTACCTTTATTATTTTGTGTCGAAAACTTCCTATATAAGATAATGGTCCATACTCATATAAAATGACCTTCTAATTCATCCTAAGTAAAATTACAACCCACTAATATGAATTTTTGACCATTTTGATTAATTTTGCACTAATTTCCAAAAAAATGCACTAAAATTGATTAATCTTGTTTAAGCTAATTAATTCAAATCAAGATATTAGGTGAATTTTCCATGGAAGTTATTGTTTATTTTATTATTTCAAATTGATTATAAATATATGCATCACCTAATGACATGATCTATGGGGTTGAATCTTAAATCCATAAATGTAACAAATATCAAGATTATGGGCAGCCATGCCTCAACCTCCCAAATATTTATGATAATATTTATGGATTTAATTCTAAATATTAGATTAATTCATGGACACACATATCAATATTGGTATGGATGGTTATGGTTGATCCTTATCCCATTTGTAAAACCTATAAATAGAAGGGTATAGAACATCATTTTAAGCTAAAAATTTGTAAACTTATAATGCATAATTATCTCCACAAACTTTCTTTGTTTTAATCATTGTGTCTTATTTGAAAGCTTAATTTGATAGGAATAGATTAGATTTTTTATCTTGATACTAGATTATGCATAGTGATCTTGAGATGATGGAGGAGCTTGGCATCCATTATTGATAAAGACAAGAACACTAGATCAAAGGGAAAAGCATGCTTGGAGCCACTTTTGGATGGTGGAGTCACTTGGGAAGGTAATAGGTATTTTATTTCTTTTAATTGTTCTTCATTATAATTTTAAAACCTTGTTGGGGTAGCTTGGGCTAGTTTTTAAAGTTATTTATGCATTCTTTGTGTTTATATGACTAATGTTTAACTAACCAACCTTGTAATCCAATCCTACATCTCGGCATGCTTAGTGGGACCATAGATTCCATTCAAACAAGGAATTCATTGTGAAAATTATACATTTTCATTTTAGTCATTAAAAATTCCTTGAATATCATTTTTTTATCTGATTTTACAATGTTTCCAACATTTTTTATGCACACACAAGTTATACAATGATCAATAATGGTTCTTAGTGACCGGTGACAGTTAGGTCCAACCACGGTTTGTTGGGTTGTAGGAGAAAATACATTTTAAAATTCACATTTTGAGCTTTTATTCAAGTCTATTTATAATAATTTGAGTTTAATAAGTCTCTGGTCTAAACATAATCTTTATCCATAAGCTTATATTTTGGAGATTTTATCCTAACAAGTATTTTTTAAGCATAATTTTTTTACCTTTGGGTTTATAGGTGACTATTGGTGGTTGTTTTCAATTGACAATGGTTGGGTTTCGATAAGTAATGGTCTTGCAGGAATCAACACTGGTCAATAGTGACCAACATTGGTCTCTATATTTTCAAAAAACATAGACTCGAGAGCATGTTTTTCGAAGTTTCTTGTTTCAAAAGTGAAAGTGTTTCAAAGCTAAATAAGAATATCTAACTTTTTATGTAGGACCAACATTTAAAGTGATCAATTTGAGATTAATTAATTATTTTTAACCTATTTTTGGTGCTTAAAAAGAATTATAAAATCTCATTTGGTGTTTTAAAAGGAAAAATTGCATGTTTATATTAAATGCTTTGTGATTGTTTTTCAAAAGTTTTTTCAAACTAAGGCCAAGGGTCCAATGAACATCACCAAACTCTTAAATTTGGTGCTTAAAACCAAACACACTTCAATGTTTTGTTTTGTATAAGTCATCTATCATTTGATTTATTAAATTGTTTGAGCAAAAAGGAATTACATAGGTGGTCAAAAGCATCATTTTAATTACAAATTGTGACTTTATCCATGGGATATAAATGAATTTATATGGGATCTCCACAAAACCTACCTAGTTTGGGTAATCTAAAAACAACCTATAAAGCCTTTTTACTTAGATTTTATTTCCTACAATTTGGCTTATGAGGGGGATGTCATTACCTCCTAAGGGTTCTATAGGAAATTTTTGACCTAGGGATTCATCTCCATATATTATATCCAACCCCTCTCCATAGGGGGTATACAAATTGGGATTTCCCCACTGGGATGCTAGTTTGACTAGTTAAACCATCTCTATTAGCAACAAGCTTGCCCAAAACATATGATTATTTAGAACGTCACACAACACTAAGTAATTGATGTATGTAGTGATTATGAAAAATATAAGACCTCTTCATAATAAACCATTTGATGTAGATATAATTGACATGATGCTTTTCTTGTGTTCAAATGTGATAGTTTATATACATGAGATCAATCTAGACGGATTTAACTTCTAGATTTTTTGACAAACCCCACTTATCACAAGAATATTATTGATGTGAGGATCACCCCAAGGTCCATATAATCATATTATCACTTGATATAAGGGGGTGTAATATACCCTACTATATAATGTGCTTTTACTTTGAATGAATATTTAATTTCCTCTCAAGTGCACATATAAATATGGACTTCAACAATATCATGCAACCTTGCTAGTTTAGAGCTTAGGATGTTACTTAGTTTCATTTTTAGTTTAGTATCATATATTACTTGGTCATTTATTTGAGTCAAAACTTGATTTTAAGAAAACATCATAACCAAAACACATTATCCATAATTTCTTGATCAAGGAGATGTTACACCATTTAAGTGAAAATCAATCTTTTCCTTGTTCAATTTTGTCATCTTAAATATTTTGTCATATCATATAATAGGTGAAATTATGACTCCCATTTGAATGTAAACCACTGAATAAATTTTCCTAAGTCCTCCATTTATAGTTCTAATTTTAAATTGCACTTTTCTAAAGTTGATAAGGTTGATGTGTTAAATTGGGTTTGCCATTTACACTTGACTTGAGGGAACTTAGGTTCAATCTCCCATTTGGATTTAAGTTTATTTATAGACTCATTATCATTCTCATCATTGGTGTACTTAATTAATCTTGTGTATCACTCATGCTTTGAGTCTTAGAACATATTTTATACTACCATTCCTATTATCATGTGGTGGCATTGTGCTGCCCATTTGGTTCATGTTTTATACTTAGGAATTCTTACATGTTTTTACATCACAATTTTCTCAGTTCATATTATCTCATTCCTAATTTTAATATATTTATTTTAGTTTTCTAGTAAAAAATCATTAAAGTTGGACTAGCTTCTACAATATTGATGTATCATATAAATCTAGGCTTTGGTGTACTAGTTTCCACCTTGGATTTTTGAGTTATCATACCTTCTTCCAATTTATATGATTTCAACTTTACCCAAGGTTTAATAAATTCTTGAACATAATTCTTATAATTATGTGTGGTTACACACCACCCTCCTTTTATAGTCTCTTTGGTGCCTTAGTCATTTTTTTGGAAGAAACATCAAAATCCATTCCTTGTTTAAATATTTGTGCAACATTATTCCAAATCTAGTCAAATGTATAGAGTAACCCTTTTTATAAATGACTCAAAGTTTCACTCATAGTGGGGTGTCTTATGTCCCTACCTATGAGTATGATATTTTTATGATGGTGTAGACAATTATGTTGTCTTTGAGGACATTCGTACAACTTTAGGATCTGAGGAAGAGTATATGGAATACCAAAAAAACCAAGATGAAGAATTCCTTAGGTTGATAGAATCTAGTGATAGACTACCCTCAGATTTTCTTATGGATTAATTACACACCTTAAATAAGGAGAAAAAAAATGAGAGAAATTTTTCAAAAACATTATAAACACAAACATAACTTTTTATTCTAACAAGGGTAAGGAAATACTTGTAGAGTCAAACCCAATTGATCAAGATCTTGTCACCAAGATTAATAAAATAAGTCAATGGTATGCATACCAACCTATCATGGACTTAACCAACTATCTAGTTACTACAATTCACAATTATTCTTCCAAATAACAAGGAAACATGATTAAAACTATGCAACAAAAATTGGTTGAGAACATAACAAAAATCAATCAAGGTGTCTCAAATGAAGAGAGTAAGACATAAGAGGTTGTGATTTTTTTTTACTAAACATAGAACACACATGTTTTAACCATAAATATCCTCTTATCACTTTTAAAAATTAGAGATCAAAAAATTTGTTTTGAATTGATTAAATCCCTTAAGATAATTTGTCTATTTTTTCTAAACCAACACATACAATGATGAATAGATAAATAACTCTATAAAACTAGAACTTTTTTGATTCAAGGTAAAACATTTATAGGAATCAATATCTTAACTAATCAAATCAAGGAGTGAACTAAAACCAAGTCAAGGATTTCAAGGTGTACATCCCTACCAAATTCACGTAACAACAGAGGTACATAGCACCCCAATAACAACAATAGGGGCACATACCACCCTAACAACAAAAATAGGGGCACATATCACCCCAATAACAATAATATGGGAAAAATTCACCCCAAAAATAACAAATTCACATCAAACCCTAATATAAATATCAATATCATTATGTTCCATCCCCAATATCATTATGTTCCACGCATGAATGCACCAAACATGAAAGAATGGAACTCTATGAAAGAAATTATGACATGATTGGAGACAAATAATAAAGTCAAGAAGTACAAATTTGATGAGATATGACCATATCCATTTTATTTATTTGTTCTCAAAATTCCATTTCCATCTCATTTTAAGGCACCAAAGTTTGATAAATACAAAGGAAATGGGGACCAACGTGAACACATTCAAGCTTTTTTCATATTATGCCAATAGGTTGATTATAGTAACATGTACTTACATTGATTATTCCCATGAAGTTTAGTGTGGAAAGCTCTACATTGGTTACTTAAGTTACCCAAAGGATTGGTTGCATATTATAATGACTTATCTAAAAAGTTCTTCAACCATTTATCATACAACATTGAGCATGATTTGACCATTGTTGAGTTGTACAAAGACAAACAATGTGATGGATAAAGTTTCACCACATACATACCGAGATGGATAGGATTAGTGGGTCATTTTTAACATAATTTTCTAGACAAAAAGTTGGTGTACATATTTTCATATAACTTACATCTTAAGGTCATGTATAATCTATGACTAGCTTGTGCTAACTTGTTTGAGAAAATTATCGATAAAGGGATACATATCAAGAATGATTCAAATATATATAGTTATTTAGATTTGGTTTAGATTATTAGATATGCATATGATAGTGATTTTATTTTTCATAATTATCATAGTCTATTACAATATTTAGTATATTTATATAGATATTTTTACATAGATTAAAGTAATGGGGGGCATGCGCATAGTGTAAGTCATCATAGGCACAACTTTATTACCTAAATTATACAACTCAATTTGTCAAGATACAATATTAGGGTCATTTTTCATGACACATTTATCTCAAATCCTATTTTTTTCACTATATTATATATAAATAATGGCAACCATGCCATTCTCTATGTTGGTCACTACTCAAAATCTAGATTTATTACTTAGATTATGTCACTTATTTTTTTAGTTATCATATTGGGGGTATGTTACATGGCACATTATCCATTTTATCTCATTTTTTTCACTAGATGATAAAAATGGGATGATATAACTATGTCATTCTCTAGTTTATTCCATTATACTTAGTTCATAATAATACTTGTACCAATTTTCATAATAATTTTGCATTAGAATGAATCTTATAGCTATCTACAGTAGTTCATTCAAACAAAACTTGGAATTAAGGTGATGAAAAAATGTTTACAATTACTTATTCTTTAAAATTAAACTCTTAGGAAGGGAAGAAAATTTCACACATTCTATTCACTTCAGGTATGACTTGTATAATAGTATTTCGTAAGGACTTGACAAAATCACTCTTTCTGTAGAAGGAATGAAAAAGTATTGAATTCACCTCCACACTTAGATTAAATTTTATCTTGAAACTTATAATGACCTATAAAAAATCAAATATACTATATGAAGGTACAAAAACTAGACAATAATATAAGGAAAAAATAATTCACAATGTTATATCAATGGCAATCACCATACACTTCACCTGAACTTGAAAATAGAAGAAAAGAGATTCTTTATATTCAAGAGGTGAGTAAAAAATTTGGTAGCCTTTCAATATATCCAAATAAAAAGAGGGATATTAAATTTTTTGTAAAAATGAGTAAAAATATAAAATCAAATGATAGGGGAGACAAAGTAGCCCCAAAATATGGATGTCAACTTGGTCTTCAAACCCCTCAAGTTAATATATAGTACTTCATCAAATCTCTCCTTTCATTCATTTCCTTAGGGTCACATATATATATATTAGCATGTGTTCTATAATATTGAAAATTTATTCATCCTTTATTGCTTAAGTTTGACCACTTTTAAAGTGTCTAAATCTTTGCTTGACCACCCTATATACTAGCTCATATATCCTTGTTTGAAGAATGAGTATTCCTCCTTGAAAATAAGAATTTAAGTCTTAATTAATTATTTATTTAAATATTATAATAATACATTAATTAGGTTTATCCACCTTATTTGGGATGTTATAAGTTCAATGTTGCTTGTTTGACTCTTTTAACATGTTAGGCACAAGAAAGAAGGTCTAGTTGGGAGTCTTAGAGACCTTTTTCAGACTTTTCAACCTTATTCCAATAAAAATTTGACTTATTCATATGTGAGTGTTAGTATTATTGAGATATAAACACCAATAAATCTTTTTTAAATGTTTTTATTAATTAATATAGTGCTTTGACCAATTAACTCCTTCATGAGCAAAGAGGCGTAGGAGAGATAAAATTGGGTTTTGGATTGAACAAAATAAACTCCCTATATGTAAGGCTTATAAACATAAATTTAGATCCATACAAATTCACATGAATCCATCATACCCTCCAAAATATGCCATTTTGCTCCATTTGCTTGATTTTTCAATCATTCCTTATAACCCTTAAAATGGGTAAAGATCCTTGTACAAAAGAATGTAAAGATCACCTTGGTAAACTAAGCACATTTATTAGTAACATATATCCCCTTACATATTCTTTAAAAATTTCATGATCCAAATCCAAATGTAAGTGTCCTTTTCTATCATTTTTCTCTCTAATTAGGCCTTCTAGGCCTAGAAAGATAAATTTAACCCAAATTGCCATACACACATGTGAAAATTTCCAAAAAAAATTGATTCACTTTAAATGGAATAATACCATCCTCCATTCCAAATTTAAAGTTTTTTAATGTTGTATAGATAGGCAAATAATGAAATGGCATTAGCAAGCATATATGTTTGTGTGTTCTTGGGGTAATTTGAGACATTTTCCATTAAATTTGTAGGTTTTTATCATTTAATTTGAACTTATTATACCTTTATAACATTGAAAAAAATAATCCCTTGAGATTTATGTCCTTTATTTCACTCTCAAGTAACCTTCACCATTGATTTTGATCTTGCAAAACTGAGTTCTCCTACTTGTTGAGCTAGTGTCCAACTTGAAAGGGATGTATGACTCTTTGGGGACCCTATAGAAGATATTTAATGATTATAAAACATATATAATGGTTCCATAAACATCTTCAAATAATTTATAGATCACTTCACTAATTATACCCTCATAAACAACCTAAAAACTACCTATTTTCCCATGTATCATACGGTACTATACTTACACCTATGAAAAAACACATAGAAGTGAAGGTTAATAGAGTTTATAATATAATTAGGACAATTTATAAGTAAAATAATAGCTTTTAGAGGCATAAATAATCATATCTCTTTAATTGGATCAATTGTAGGGTTTAAAGAGGGTTTAGAGGGGTTCAAGTTCTTAACAATGGTTCAAAAAGGACAAGGGTCATTTACAAAAACAATGCCAATAATATGCGGTATGGGGACCCATATAAAATATAATATGTGCTTGAATTCTCATCCATATTGTCATGAAAGTTATAAGCAAACATCTGACCTTTTAAAGTTCCTTCTCAAGTAAAATAGGGTTTTTTTTATTCTAGAATTTTTTTCATGCAACTGTGAAACCTAAGGACAAAACCGATGCCATTAATTTGAATAATGGGACCCCAAAAATTTAAAATTACCATGAAACTCTTTCCATAAGATAAAACCTCAACAAATTTGCTCTCTCAGTTGGGGTGACTGCATATGAAAGCTGATGAAGGTTCTTTTTGGGTCTAAGACCCCAAAACTCATTTTAATAACAAGTAAATATTTTAAACATGTTTTCATGGTTCATAAAAATGAATTAAAATAATCCTCATAATTAATGACCTTTCAAACAAGTATAAATACTAGATTCTCATCATTTGAGGGTTTTGGTGTAAAATAAACTTTTTGACCCCAAGGGTCCATAAATTGAGTTTCCTCATCCAAATACAAGATAAAAACATTATAAATATATTCATAAAGATCATAAACACTATTTTTAAACTTTTATACATTCAATATTAATGATAAAGACACTCCTCTCACTTAACTTGTGAGTGGTCCTATAGGGTTCTAAAAAAATTGTGTTAGTAAACTGAGTTTATGGAATGAGTTTATGGTTTTCAAAGATATATTCAATGTAAGTGGATCCAATTCATACTTGAAATTATATTTCATCTAATATTAAACTATATAACACTCATTACTATAATATATAAACTTCAACCTCTCTATCAACATCCTCACCTATGTTCTTGACTGCTTATAGATGGCATTGATTGTAGGTGTACATTCAATGCTCATTAGACTATTTGGTGAAAGTAACTAATATAAAACATTGAGTAGGTCATTGACATGGATAATATTTAGTACCTTTATAAATTAATAAAATCCTCACTTCCTTCCTTTACACAAGCTTCTTATTAACTAGTACATAGGGTAACTGTGTTATCACCTTATTTGACTATAGGTTTAAGAGAGTTAAATGTAGGTATTATTTAAGAAAACTCATTTATTTTACAAACTATTTTACCTTATATTAAACTCTACCAGATTAAATTGATTTATTTTCCATACCAACCTCAAACACACCTTTATACTCCTTTATCTACCTATTCATAGAACACAGTTAGGCCTATAAGCTAGATGTATGTGGTGATTTTGGTGTTTATAGACCTGATTAAAGAAGTTGGATAGAATCATGGATTTTATTAGGTATGAAACCTTTATATTCTTAACTCCTTATGAAAAATTCACCATTTTATTTCTCTCATGTCCTTGACTGCCGATAGGCACATGATTGTAAGTACATGTTGTACCTACTATAGACTAATAGTCACTTTGCCTTTCTTCACCTGTTAATCTCTTTTTGTTCTTTAATGTAGAACATTATAATAATTATATATAATCTACTAATTCATCACATAGGTTCACATGTCAGCTTCTTCATTTTCAAAAGTTCATATTACATGAAAGCTTGACTGTGTTTTCACCTATATGGATGCAAGTAGTGATTTTAGTGTTTTAGTGGACTGTAAGTTTCCAAAAGTCATGGTGCTCATATTATTATGCCTATATGCCATAATATTAATTTATATAGTTATAAATATTAAACTTAAAATCTAATCCACATACCTTCATGATTTAAGATGATGCTTTCTTAAAATTGCTTAATAATGGATGACAGATGTAGGTGGCAATTTTACCCATTATACGAACTATAGAAAAGACATATGACATGCTTGGTAGTGAGTCAAAAATTATCCCACATCCATATACTCTATTTAACACACCCCACTAACTTGGATAAGTATTTAAGGACTTGATAAACAAGGAAAAGAAAACATGATTTTAACCTTAAAGAATGCTAAAGTACCTTAATATCTACTAAATAGTGCTTTAAGGAGGCTTTCTTTTATGATTTTGATGTACCTTAGTGTCACTTGGACCATTATAATTCATTTAACAGGCCTATATAATATTTAACATTCATCTTGACACCTCATGAACACATTTATAAAGACACTAAATCATTTGGAGGTCTCTTAAGATGGTAACATAGTCTTACATAGTCTTGACTATGTTATTTATGCATTCGAGGCTTCCAAATAGATCTACTTACTCTCTTGAACTTATGAAACTAGTCACCTTGAATAACTAATGAAAATTGAGAAAAAACTTCCTTCTCTCCAAACAAACTTATTCATCTTCATAAATCCCAATAGATTTTATTACCTGCCATGAGGTCCATCTAACTTACTCATTAGGCCTACAAGTGCTTAGTTGAGATTTGAGAGAGATTATAGTCTTAAGAGAGTATGGTTTCTAATATATAACATTAAATTTCTAATAGATATGAATAAACCATTTTTTTCATTGATCATATGATAATATCATTTTGATCTCACTGATGTACCCCTACACATTAGAAGCTCCTTAAACCTGAAACAATTCATTGTGAAAATCTCTATCTCACTCAAGTTATATCAAGGATGACTCTTTTAAAGATAAAAGTACCTAAACCTTTAGTTTTCATAAAATAGGTGTATTTTACTTGAAAAATTAACTTGATAAACATTTGAATATGAATACGTTCAACTGATATATCAAAAATGCTTGAAAACTACCAAAAATCAAGTCAAGATAGACAACTAGTTTATTGTCAAAAGACTCCTTATTGAGACAAATTATCTAATGAATACACAATTAAAAAAATCATATTTTACCCTAAAATCATCCCATATAACCATTTTTATCCATAAATCTTTGAAATGAAGAAATAGAGACAAACGTAGACCCTATTAGGATGACTAGGACATAGTGACCCCCTTACACTCTTATTTATTGTTTATAAATATGAGGGGATGAATATGATAAAAAATTACACTACCTTTAACTTCACTAGGGTCCCTATCAATTTTTAATATCTTTGGATCTGACTATCTCAATCCTGCCTATACTAATAAAAAATCAATTGCCTTCCTAGAGCTACCAAGGAGGTCTATATGAGAGATAAGTCAAGTTTCTACATTTTTACACTTAAAACCCTTCTAAACCATGTATTTGACCTTTTAATGAGAAAATGTCTTTAAAATTCTTTTAGGTCAATTATACCTTGAATAATTGTATGGATAGCCTCAAAATAGGCCTTTTTGGTACTAAAATTTCTAAAATCACTTGATAAACATGATGAAAGTATTGAAAATGCATTTATTAGATCTTGTCATGCATGATCAGGAAAACCATGTCCTTATTCTCATATTAGACTATCACTAATATGCAAAACCTATTCCAAAATCCACAAAGTGATCCAAAATACAATTAATTGGGTCATGAAGTTAGTTAAACATATCACCAACTAGTTTAATCAATTTTAAATCATGTAATGACCTTGAGACAAGTCATGAGGAAACTTAGGGTGTTCTAGACTCTTTTACTCTCTTTAAAAAAACTAAAATAGGTCAAGAGGTGGCTAGACAAGCACATGACCTTGATGATCAAAACCTTAAAATCATTTAATTTACCTTAAAATCTAATAATCAAGGTTTTTTATGACCATTTATAGGAAATTACAAGAACAATAGAATAATAAATAGGGAAAACAACATGACAATCAAATTTTCATGTGATATGGGTGACAATTTGACATGTGAGTTTAAAATTGTCAATAAGAACTTGATATATTCATCTTAAAAGTGGTATAGAGGGTAGTATTCCTTCATAATGTAAACAATTTTTTTCTAATATTAAATTATAATACACTCTTATACATGCTCCATATTGAAGTTCTCTCAACAGTGAATGAATAGTATGGACATAATCAATACTATGAAGGTGATCGTATCAGCATCGATAAAAAAATTGATTGGGAAGTATGCCTCAAGTTTTTAAATCCAAGCATCCAATGATTTGGAATCAACATTACCTTATAATAGAGAAATTTTAATATTCAATTAATCTCTGAAGGTGGTTTGTTGCTGAAAATTTTATTGAGCAAATTGTTGAGGTGTGATAGAAGGCATCGGATTCAGTTTACCATCAATTCATGGAAGTGGCCAAAATATTCGATGTGTTGTGCCTCCAGTGTATTAGTAATCATATTTCATACCATGGGGATTACTTTAGGTTACTTTTAGGTATTATTCATCCTAATTTTACTATGAATTTATTATAAATATTATGAAATAAAATTGATTGAGAAACCTTCCTTCTCAAGTTATGCTCACATGCTTATATGCATAGAAAGGAATAGATATTTTCATTTATGATACCAATGATCTACACCATGGGGCCCAAGACCAATTTTTTATGGTATGATATATTTTTTTTTGTGAGAGTGAATTGGTAAATTTAATTTCTAAATAAAAAAATAGACACATTCAATGGAGTGAAAGTCTTACTTACAGGAAATGCATCTTCTATTCATTAACAAAGAATATAGGAAAATGCTAAAATGTGCTACAGTGCATGTTTTACATAGTATATGCATGGATAATTTTATTTATGTTATGAATATGTGGAGTATCTACCTTAGAATAAATATGTATGTTACATACTTACATAGTTAGAATACAAGAGTGGTTATTACCACTATTAGTTACCAAGAAGATGGTTGTGTCAGCTCATTGTCCAGGATAGATGATAGTTGGTGAACCCATTTATGTATATGGTTGAGGTGAGTTGACACATGGATGTGATGTGGATTTAAATAATTTTAATATGCATGAAACTATTATATATAGTGTAGGATTTTGAGGTGTGCGGGGTTGTGATCTACAGAGTACATAAGAGCAATGAGATAATGAAGAAACTTATGAGATACAACACAAAACTACTAGGTGAACTATACCATAGGTTCAAGGGGAATATAATTTGGTGAGATCATCATAGTACTTATGTAACATGTGGAGTTTTGAGTTGGTATTTTCATAGTAATTAGTTTGCAGTATGAAGTGCATAGGGCTTACTGTGTAGAAGTCTATGATATGGAATGAGACTTGTGTGTATGAGTTTGAGTAAAATTTATCAAAGGAGTGAGCAATTGGGTTATTGTTGTATGACCTATATAGTATAATGAGTAAGGAGTAATCTTGGTTACATGGTAATTATACATAGATTAATAACATCCTTTTCCAATAATTATTGTGTACAAGACACATATATCAAGTTTTAAGAGTAGTGTTGATGCAACCATCTTAGGATAATGCTAGTGTCTAAGGATCCAAAAAAATCCAATCTATAATCTGATTATTGTTCTAGAATCATCTTCTAGACTATTTCCTACATGCTCTAGATTTATAACTGCATTAACATCATAACAATCTAAGTACATTACTTCTTTATCATTTCCATATCTAGCATAGTTGTACTTAGTTTTTTATCCTATTTCAGTTTAATGAATTTATCATATGTTTATATCTAAATTTATTTCCCAATTGGCCTACTTTAGATATAGTTTATCATCATTTTCCCCTAGTTTATCTCTACCCCTTTAACCCTAATAAACCCAATATATATTATTTTAGGTTTAAACTTTTGGTGAACATAATCTTTAAACATAAAACCCTAGGTTAATTAGGGTTTTTTATTTTCCTTAATTGTTTTACTTTTTTACAAATTCTAAGTTTTTCATTTATGAAGAAATGGAAAATGTTATTTCAAAAACCCAATTCCAAATGGAAGATAAAGAAGCATTGATGATTGATCTCAACAATAACAAGAGCTTATTGGATGAATTTATGTCTGTATAAGAGATGAAATAAGTAAACCTGATAAAACTAAGACTTATTCACCTAGTGATGGTGAGTCCTTAGAAGGTACTTCAATTAATTCCATACCAATAAATATACCTACATCTAGTGGAGGCATATATTATGTCTTCCAACCTTTGTTTCTTGAATCTACTATTACTACGTATACCATGGAAATACAAATTATTTAAAATCAAATACTAGTTTCAATGCCTATTACTATTCAAACCATGTTTACATCCCTTTTTATGACTACTAAACTTTATAATCTAAATCCCAATGCGTCTACAATTTAAAAATTATTTCAAGTTATAAAGACCTTAGATGATAAGGTTACAAACATTGAAAAAAACACATTAAAGTATCCTCGTGCTATTTATTCCCAAGATGTGTTACATAACCCTCTTGTACTTGAAATATCTTTGCATCCTTTGCCAACTAGTTTTGTTGCATCTAATTTCACATTTTATGATGGCAAGGGTGATCCTAAACAACATATTCAAAGCTTTTATGCAACATTCCTTGACTCTACCTCAAATGATAAATTTTTTACCAAATTATTTCTAGGAAGCCTCAAGGACTATTATCTGAGGTGGTTCTATGAATTACCTCTATAATCCATGAAATCATTAAAAGCTCTTCAATATCAATTTTTAGCACACTTTTCTATTAATATTTCCAAAAAGTTTTCTTATGCTCAAATTTCCAAATTGAAAAAGGAAAAAATGAACCAATTAATGAATATATCTTGAGGTATTATACATTTATATCTAAAATTACCAATCCTATGGTTGATAAGGATTTACAAGACATATTCAAGCAAATTTTACTTTCTCCTTTACATGAGTCCATTTTTTCAATAAGTTCAAATCTTTTGATGACCTATGCCATGTTATACAAGATCATGAAATGAATATTATTTAATTAAGGTCAATTTATATCAAATACACTAACTACATCTACATCTAATACCAAATTCATAGTCAAACCAAATTATGAGGTAAAGCCTCCTGATCTTAGAAAGGAAATAATCAACATGGTTAACATAATTTCACAATAGCCTAATCAGTGTGTCTTATATAATGAACCAAATAAATAATCTACTTGCTTAACAAAGTCTCATAATTTATTTCTCACATGGTTAATAGAGTTTCATCTTATATCTCTCCCTTATCCTATAGATTTTGATGTAAATATACCTCTAACTAAAGGATATGGTTCGAATGTTTAGTATGATTATCACTAAGGCCCAAGACATTCTATAGACAAATTTTTTAAATTGAAGCATAAGATATAAGAACTTATTTATGGAAAAAATATTAAATTTTATGATCCTCCCAAGGAGTCAGGCTCACAACCTAGTGATAACCAAAAATAGAAAATATTTAACAATTATTTGAAAGAACATTCTAATAAGGAATCATAACTAAAAATGACATATAATGCACATCCTCCTCCATCACATTATGGCCACCCATTAGATGGGATTATTGGTACTTATAAATGAAACACACCTTCTATTTATTTCAATAATATTGAGATTAAGGATGATGAATCTGATCCTCATTCTTTATTCATTTGAGCATACCTTTATAAAAACTCTATACATAGTGTTATGATTGATAATGGTGAAAGAAAGAAAATTTTCACCATGACGTTATTTATTAACTTGGGTTATATTCATCATAATTTTCATCTTTTTAATATATTTTATATATCATTTAATAAGACCTTATAAAATTTTCTTGGTGAGATTAACCTACATTTATAGGTTGATATTACACATGCAGTTATTATCTTTTTAGTTATACCTTCCACATGCATGTTTGATATTTTATTGGGAAGACCTTAGATCCATACACTTCAAGTAATATCTTATACAATGCATGGGTATACTAAATAAATTCTTTCTAATTGGGTAATTATAGTATTTGAAATAACATGCAATCATCCTAATAAATAATAGAAACTTATACCTAGGTAGCTAACTCTCAAACCTACTATGGTTAATCCACCATAAAAGGGTAAGCAACAGGTAATCCCATTTACTAGGTGAATAGTACTTGAGAGACCATTACATCAGAGAGATATAGTGAATTCTATATAATCCTCATCTACTATGTGCCATATTCATATATCTAGGTCATCTACACATGTTCCTATTTGTTATATTCCAAATAAACCATAGATAACTCGATAATGGGTTCCATGAACCCATACTCCTACTAATCCTACTATTTATCCAAGACCATAGAGTCCTATTTTACCTAAGCATAGAATCACAAAAATTATAGTGATAAATATTACACCTATACATGTTTCTTAACAACATCACTAGATTATTACACCAAGTTCATAATGGGGAGATATCTATGATCACCCTTTGAATGGGATCATAGGATAGCCATTCCCTTTTCACATTATAAAAATACCAAAAAAATCAAAAGCATTAAAAAATACAAAAACAGTTTTGGCACCTACATACTCTATTGGCTCCTTGGCATCTATGTGTTAGTTCAATTTTGATGGATAGAATATAAATTACTCCTACATACACATGTGTGTCATGTTTCTAAACAAATATGATATAGGAATACATAGAGACATGATCTATTCCTATTTTAGATGTTGGGCCTTTCCTCTACTCATGTCATATGGACCTTGAGGACATCCAAATCTATGATCATGATACTCACATGTTATATCATTATATGGTCACTCTACATTATAATGGTTTGAGGTCATATATGTATGTAAACATGTATTTATCCATGAATATATCATACATAGTGTACTTGATATGTTATGCATGTGATAGTTTTTGCTACCACATTTGGTCCATGGACTACTATGAAATGTTTATACTAGTTGCTTATGCTTTCCTTTATGCACTCACTTGAGTGTCTTGCCTTTTTATTATCTTAATTATTTGAGAACTTGAATATGCTCCTTTTTTTATGCCCCCATGCTTATGTATGTTTTCTTTTAAATTTTAATATGTCATTTTTTATTGTATATACATTTAAAAATGTCATCCTTGCTTTTTTAGACATTGCAATATCATTTTTCTTTGATTGTGAGACATTTTAACATGCCCCTTGTTTACGGTCTCCTTGGACCATTGCCTTTTGACTTGTTTGTGATCATTCTTGTGTGTGTTTTTGATTTTATTATTGAACATGTATTATTACTATCTAGATGTTTCCATGATCCTTATCATTCATATTAAGCCTCATATAATCACATTTATGTACTTTAATGTTATATTTACCTCGACATATCCTTCTATATGCTACATGGTTACATTTATAGATTATATAGTTGTCTTATCCTTTTAAGGTAACATAATTACTGGTTTATATTTTTCCATCACCTCAAAGGGGGTGCATGGTATAGAGGAATTTTTTTCACATTTGAAATATTTTATAGATTAAATGGGGGAACGCTTTGGAAGCATGTTCTCCACACTTATTCTATATTTGGTACTTATATCCATTTTTAGATTTAGTATGGGTATGTCATATAGGCATGGCTTCCACACATTCATTGTTTTAGATTCATTAGGGGCATGTCATACAGGCATGGTTTCCACACATTAAAAAATTATATCTTTAGTGGGGGCATGCCATATAGGCCATGTTTCCACACATTCATAATTTTTAGATTCAATGGGGGCATGCTTTGGAAGCATGTTCTCCACACTTATTCAGTATTTGGCATGCTCAAATTTAGTGGGGTTTGTTTTGGAAACATGTCCTCCACATTGGAACTTATTTTAATTTTAATATTTATCCATATATATTTGGTGAATGCTTTGGAAGCATGTTTTCCAAACTTACATAGTTTCTTAATTGTTCAAAGCACATAGTTATATTCAGATTCATAATTATGGTAGAATTCTATACATTGGTACCATTGCTAGACACATTTTCAGCATGAGACATATCTAAGGTGCATATAAGATATAATTTGCACATAATATTGAAAAATAAAAATAATTTTTATATTTAAAAACACTCTTAGGTACTATCATCACCCATCAATATGTAATTTTACAAACTATATTGACCCAATCTACTGTAGTAGTTGGTTTTGTTTTGGTATGGTTGAGGTGATAGAATCACTCAATCTTGCCAAGTTTTTAGGTTGGAATTGATTGTATCATCCATACTTACATATTTAATAGTATTATTTAACTTTTTTCACTCATTCTCACAAGCTTAGAAGTATGATTGGCTTTTATGGTTGAGATAATCTCAAAGGTTGGGTGACAACTCACCTTTTCTCAAAGGTTGGTCATAGGTGCCTTATAATATATATATATATATATATATATATATATATATATATACTTATATATATATATATATATATATGTAATTTAAAAATTTGTAGATATTTTCCTAATCTAAATTTTAGATCCTTAAAATGATACATATTTCAAATAAACTTGACAATAGACAAGGTAGTTACATAAATACATAGGTATACTCCTAAACCTTGTTATTTTAGTTTCAATCATTTCAAATCATTTTAATTCTAGATTAAATTAATTGATTATGTAATTTAAAATGATATTGTTTATAGGTCAATCATCATAAATTAACTCAATTTGGACTCAATCAAAGATAAGGTGTGTTATACAAACCCATGTACACATTCCTTTCCTTTAAACTAGTAATTCCATTACTAGTTTAAATTATTGGAAAATGTAGACACTATTTTTATGGAATATATAACACCTTAGTCTTGTATACTTAGAAAACTAAAACATTGGTTATTCCTATAAATTATGGGCCTCTTCCACTTTTTATGTCTTGTATATACTCTATCTTGTGCCCTTTAGCCTATCTCCTAGTTTGACTAGACTTATGTTGATGACCCAGACCTTCTATCTTACCTAAAATTCTTAAAACTTTCTTATCTTCCACCTCTATAAGTTCTGAGTTTATACCTACTTTATTATTCCCTGTACATTGCCTTCTAGATAGATAGTTATATTGATGCTAGTGCGTTACTTTGATGCAAGTGTCAAATGCCCTAAATTCATCTAATTTTCAAATGAAACATGTTCTAATGGTTGGCCTAAGTTCTCTAATATGAGTTACTTCTCAAAATGGATTGATATAAATACAATATCAACCCTCATTCATTCTTCACCAATAAATACCTATATAAACTCATGAAAGCTTTAAATTAATTAGTTGATAAAGAAAATATTCCCTTTTTCTCTTATTTTCATATCATTCATAGGGAAAACATATACATAGGTTTAAATTACTAAAGGAGCATCCCAAAAGATATATTTTCCAAGTTATAAGCTATGTAAATGTTGCACTTACATTTCACATATTCCATGATTCACACAAAATATAACACATAAAGGAGAACTACACCAGTATGAGGCCCTCTTTGGAGTATTGTCTATGTAGTTATTACACATTGATGGAGGGGTCTTTGAGGTTATCTCGACATTGTATGCCCACTAACCCATTTTTCCACAAGGTCACTATCAAGATGGAAAACTAGTGTTTTGCAAATTCATGAGGAGTGACAATCTATGACCTAGATCTAATGCATCAAAGTGAAGGTGAAGTCAAACCTAGATGCATCCAGGTGATCTCATCCTTCTCTAGTAGGTATTCTATATAGGATACCTACATCAGGTTCAGATAGTAACATCAATGCAACTATCCTAGGATGATGCTAGTGTTTGAGGATCCAAAATAATCCAATCTAGAAACTGATGACTTTTATAGAATCATATTCTAGTATGCTTCCTACATATTCTAGATCGAGCTACATTAACATTAGAATAAGATAAGTACATTACTTCTTTGTTATTTTCATATCTTGCATAGTTTTACTTATAATTTTTAGCCTACCTTAGATTAATGAATTTAGAATATATTTATATCTACATTTATCACCTATTTATCCTATTTTAAATATAATTTATCATCATTTATCCCTATGCAATATCTACCCTTTTAAGCTTAGCTAACTCCAATTTAGATCATTTTAGGGATAAATAAAGATATATAAATTATTATACCTCAAAAGGATAAGATCATTTTTATGCATCAAATTTTCACGCTTTGGAATGTAGTTCAATCCTTCTAAATTAGATGTAACATGGAAACACCTCAAAGTTGTGGGTACCTATTTGGAGAGGTAAATCTCTAGGTTAAATGGCTAGCTCCTCTTGATGAATCACTTAAGCTCAAACACTACTCTAACACTTTCTAAGAAAAGAGAGAGAAACTTATTCTAATGGAGGTGATGCACAAAATATGAACTAATGACTACCAACTAACTATAATTACACTTAAAACAAGATCCTAACATGCACATGACACTAATCCAAATCTAACTCTCTGCATCAATATTTCTCATGGAGCTTTGTGAAGCAAGCTTGAACTAAATGGAATAGTTAAGAGGTCATGACATGAAACTAGTGAAAAAATAACTCACTAAACCCATACACACTCAATTTTAACTCTTAAAGAGACCTTTAAAAAAGACTTTCATACTAAATATGAATGTTTAAACAATGAAAACATGCCAAGAAAGTAAATATATCACTTAGTAAGATCGACTAGTCAAATATTCACATTGAAACTACTCTGTGGAGAAGGTAAAAACATTTTTTTTCATTGATCAAAGGATATAAAAAAGGGCAGGTATTTTCCCATACCCAAGTGGATGATACAAATTTAGCTAATTAATGCTTAATATATAGCAAAAGTGAGAGATAATAATAGAGGATCATATGAGAGAGAGAGAGAGAGAGAGAGAGAGAGAGAGAGAGAGAGAGAGAGAGGAGAGAGAGAGAGAGAGAGAGAGAGAGATGAGAGAGAGAGAGAGAGAGGAGAGATGAGAGAGAGAGAGAGAGAGAGAGTTTGAAAAGTGTATCATGAGTTAAAAATAAGAGAGTATTATGAAACTATCTCAATGGTTCCTAAATGTCATGTGTAGCTCCTTTGAATATGGTCTCTTATTCCAAGTGGCATAAGAATTAGAATGCTTGGTTGACACTTTGACTAGCTCTCCAAAATTGCCCTTTGCTTTGGTATGTTAAATGATAAGTGGTATTCTTAAGGGTAATATCAAGTTTATTTACACCTTTTATATGATTTTTTACCCCTCTCAACTAATGTATTCAAGTTGTATTTTGACACATCAATTCATTTTATCGCTAGGTGTCTATAAGTCTCTTCATCTCCTTAGGCCAATCTTGCATACAAGTTTAAAAATTTGAATTAATCTTATCCAGGTCATCCCATATTTATGTATTCCATTTCAAAATCTCACCAAACATATAAAAAATCCATTTCTAAGTCTCAAACCATCCCCAAGAACTCATTCTACATGAAAATCTCTAAATTGGCTTCATTCCTTATAAACCTAAAATCATGCAAACCTCATTGTGTAGAGAGTTTGTACACATGGTAATAAGGATTTTAAGGAATATTCTATGACCTAGTATGACCTTAAATCTCCATTCCAAGTTTAAGGATCATAAAGTGAGTGAAATTATCCTTTTCTATTGTTTCTTTCTCCTACCTAGGTCGTAATTAGGCCTCCCTAATTAGAGATTAAAATTTAGTTCTATAAGATTCCCAAATGTTTGAAACCCAAAATAAACATTTTATTCAATTTTATAACCCATTTGATGTCATCTATGTCAATTTTGAAGTTTTCAGACCTTATAGGGACCTCTCAAATCACATATAATCCATATAATTACATACCTACAAATAAAAAAAATGGCAAGTAGATGTGATAATGGGATTATTATACATTATTAATTTTTTTTATAGTTTAATAAACTCATTTAGAGGCATATAAATCCACTTCTCTCTCATCAGGTCAGAACTTGTCTCTTTGGGTACCCTGTGAATGTCTCAAGGTCTTGATGATGGTTCATATAATAAAGACCACCAACATAACAACTAATTCCAAAATATGGAATATTATAAACCTTATAACACCTAAAAAATCATTTTTTCCACCATGTAGCTTTTCATGTGAGATATGAAACAAGTTTAGGAGACCCTTAGCTAATATGTTATGTTTGAGAGGTCTAGAGAGAGATGTGGCCTGTATGTGATGCTCTAAGTTGTAATTTGGGTTTCCAATGACCTAAATATTTCCATGACATCAAATTTTACTATTTACCATTATTATATTGTTACAAATCTTCTTAAAACTCTCTACTCACACCACTAGCTTATACCTAGGTTCTTAAGCCATCTTGCACAAAATACCCTAGTTGACTATATTTACCTACTTTATCCCATATTCAGGGATATAGATCCATTTTAAATTTTTTTATGTACTTAAATTATCCAATTATTTTATTAAAACCCATGTTACAACCTAAATAGACAAACTATTTCTCACTTTGAGACACATAGTTCTATGTGTGCATTTAGGCTTAGCAGAACCTAAAAGCTTTGCCAAAATTGACTCTATCTTAACTATAATTGTAATATAAATGAGAGTATTTATGATTTAAAATTACTCCTAAATTTTATAATCATCTCACCCAAATTTAATTTCCAAATATCCATCTCCTTAGGACTACCTTATATGTTCACTTATGCAATTAGGCTTGGGTATGACTAAATAGGGTTTATGATGATTTGATTCCCTTAAAGTGAATTTGAAATAATTATGGAGTTATATTATTTACTTTAATTCATATTTAAATAATTTTATTTCCATTATTCTTAATATATGCATTTAGACCTCTTTATACAAGGAAACACTTCTCAAGAGTAAGTAGGCAGGATTGTGTTGTTCATAACTATGTTCAGAGGGATTTAGGTTTCTATGTATAGTCATCTTACTCATATTTATCTTATAATACTTTTTTTATTTCATGAAAAAAAAAATTATCACTTAATTTAACACTCACATGTTTTTTATCCTAATGCCTTTCATGTATTCTACTAACTCTTAGGCTTGAAACTAGCCTATATTACCTAGTAGACCTGTAGGTAACTTATTTGTGTAATTTTGAGTATACGTATGGATTTAGGACTCATTTTAAAATTAATAAAAATATATGGCTCTATCATATCATTTTTATTCTATAATACCTTCACTAACACTCTTGAAGTCACTTTGACTTCACATCCTTAGTGTATTCTTTCACTTTTCCTAAGATTGACTGTAAGTGTCATTTTTAAGAGCATTTGGTTATTGAAACTTGGAAGTAAATATTGAAATATTCCATGTAAATTAATATTATTTAATATAATTTATATTTATTTTTCATCTTCTATAATTTTCAATTCCCATTTAAATATCACTTCACATATGCCTATTTACTTCTTCAAATTCAAGCCTATGTAGAAGTACAAGGTTTGTAAAATCTAATTTATCTGACCCTCATTAGCTATCTAACAATATCATGGCATAAAATAATATTAAAATATTCATGGAAATTTTATCTCACCACCTTACATGTTTTATGACATTTTCATAGTGTTTACACCCTTCATTTTGATCTCTTGAACTCAGGCCTATGTGGGGTACTAGTTCTGCAAAACTCTTATATATTTTGACCCCTATCACCTCAAAAACTACTTGGATAGTCACTCATAAATATTTCCTAATTATTATGTTTCTCTTTTATAATATACATTTATTTATAATCCTGCCTAACCTTTATTTTTTTGAAGATTATGTCCAAAATGAGGACCTACAATTTTAGGGCCTATAGGTCACTGTTTTCTCTGCACATGCTACTAAGAGAATCAATCCTTGAGCCCTATACACTTCTAAGTTGTATCAAATCTTGATACACTTCTTGGTCACTCTCATAAAAAATAATTAATACTTCATTTCCAAATACCATATACCACTTCACACTTGTCATTTTTATGTATGAAATGTGTTCATAAAGTCAACTCCTGTACAAAACCTATGAATTGAGAGTTGAGCCTCTTAATGATGTTATATGATTTTAAAAAGGTCAGTGATGATATATTAGAATTTATACACATGTATGTATTTAAAAAGCACCTTATCAATGGATTAAACAAGGTAAAACAAGACCTTTTAATTATTATTACATATACAACTCTAAATAAATAGTCTTCCAACTAAGAGCACAATTTCACTTAGATAGTAATCTGGAGAGTATTTATGTGATGGGAGGACCTTGAATAAAAGGAAAATATGAAAAAAATATTCAATAAATAATTAAATAAATATGAACCTTGTACAAAACTCTACAATATTGGAGAACACTGACATTTGTTTGCATATTATACAACAGTCTTACTTTCTTGCTTAAAACATGCATATATGGATTAGGTGGTGGTGGATAATTATGTGATAATTTTTTTATACCTCTTAATAACCTATGAAATTTTTAAATTTATTCCATGGATTCACACCTAAAACAATTATGCCTAAAAATTGAGACAACATGGGTTTTAACCTCCAAAAATTAGTCTAGATCCCGATAAATTATTCATAAATCTAAGGAGATTAATACAATGACCAATTACATAAATTTTAACCTCATATGGGTCCAAATTTCTGTACAAACTCTTATACCCCAACTCCACCTGTATATCCTATGACATGCATCTAAAAATAACCTTCATGAGCTTGTGAAGGGAGTGATGAAGGAGAGAGATTCTTTTGCAAAGGTTGGACTTGAAACTAATTTACAAGAATAAAAAATACCTATGGAATATTAAGGTATTTTTTGACACTATTATTACCTATAAGTGATCTCAAAAAAATTATACAAGTCTCTTAACTCCCTTCTTTGGCACTTAAATTGAAGAGTTTCACTTTTATCTGACATGCTGATATGTGTGGAAATTATGTAACTAATCTAATTTATTTTTAAGGTGTATTTTAGGTATTTACCACTTTGGGAGCTTTTAACTACATTGGATTTAGTCAAAAATCTCTTTTTCCTTCATTAAATGTCACCTTTAAGTTTACAAATGTAACTTAAACACTCCAAAACATCATGAAATTCTTATATGCATTGATTAAGACATAAAATGGATTTTATAAACTCTTAAAAAACCTATGACACCCATTTACCAATAATCAAGACTTCATGACAAGGATAGATCACTATATGACCAAAATAAGACATTACTTTAACTTATCCAAACTTACCTTAAATAATGTTAATAATGTTTTATGAAGAATTTTAGGTACTATATAAGGCATGAATATACCAAATACAAGTTTTTAAAACCCTATGAAAATTTTAATTTAGAGGTGGTTGACCAATTTTTACATGGGATCAAAATTTGTTCAATAATTTGGTAATTCATAGGGGTAACATGCCTACAATGCTAAATGGACCAGTAGACTTATCTTTCCATTGGGTAGTGGAGTCATTTTCACTCAATTCCAGACATTACCAAATCTTGACCATGATAAGATAATATGATATGACATTCAAACACACACAATCAAGGATAAAAAGACACAAATCAAATAACAAAACACACACATGTACTATCAAGTATTTAGGGAATACAAAAACAACATAAGCAAACTAAATATATAAAACTAACATAGAAACAACTTCTTCCTCCTATATCAAAGGGGAAGCTTTTACTATCTCATGTTCTATGAGGTGGAAAATGGTATGAAGCAAGATGGATTTTGAGCCTTCATGTTTTTATTTTCATCATCTTCTTATTTTGCACTCCTCTTGGCATATTCTAAAATGAAGTAATGGAAGATACAAACTAATCACCTATGAAGGTGAATTATTCTTGTGGATTAAGCTACTTCTCATGATGTATCTTGATGCTTGTTCTTGTTTCAAAAATATCCATCTTTTGACTAATAGGAACAACTGCAATCTTGGTAATTTTGAGGTTATCATATTATCCTTTAATAATCAAGGTACCTTCAAAAACATTCCCAATCTATCTAATAGAAACTATAGACCTTTGAAGAGTCTCAAATTCATTAAAAATCTCCTTGAAATTCTTCCACATATCACCTTGGCCTATGGAGTTAGAAACAACTTTAGCATCTATTGTATTTTCAGATTCAATCTCTTGATCATCTTCAAGAGTGTCATAGTCATCATAAGTTTCCCCATCATGGACTTGAGACTCTTGGTGGTGTTATTTAAGGCATGTTTTCTCATTAGGATTCTTGAATTCCTCATCAAAAATATGATTTTAGTCTCCTACAAGTGCTAACTTCTCAAGAATTTCATACTCCTTGAACATACATAAAAAGATCTGCCACATGTCCTACAAATTTTATTAGAACTATTCATGAGACTCAACAAACTCAGCTAATATGATGTTCTTCTTAAAATCCTTTTCTTTTATGTCTTGATCAACCTCCTCATTGACCAAGATAGCAATCTTAACATTATCTTCATGACTAGATCCAAACTTATCTAGATCATTTCTTTCTTCACTCAAAAAGACTATTTTGTATTTTTCATCACTAAGGGGAGTACCAATAGTGAACTCTTTATCATAGACACTTGAGTCATCTAATTCATCGGATGTAACTATAGGTTTATTCTCATCAATTATCTCCCATAGGATAGATTCTTATGCTAGAAGGGATTTTGTGGGAGGGTGATGGAAAATTTCATGAGTTGGAGAGGGAGTATGAGGTATGGTAGATGACTCATGGATGGGTTTGGGAATGGAGGGAGTAATTTTTTAGCTTGAAACCTTGGGAATAGAGTATTCTCAAAGGAACTCTTATAAAGATAGTAAATTGAGTTTGGAAATGGGAGAGACATTTTATTCAACAAGCACCTCATCTTTCCCATGGCCTTTTTTAGCCTCTTCAATAGCTACAAACTAATATTCAACCTTCTTAATTAAAATCTCATTCCTATTTTGAATACATTCTTGGATATACTTCTAAGATATACTATGGGTTGTTGGGGAGAACACAATGGGGATTGATTAGGTACAAATCTCTCTTTGTCTTCAACCTCTTGTTTTTGGCTCGTTTTATGTTATTTCATCTTCAAGTCATAATATTTTATTTGCCTATCTATACTCTCTTGGAATAGCTTCTATTTAATGTGGTTCTTGGATTCATGAAGATAAGCACACAAGAGGGTTGATATGAGGTATAATAGGACTCTTGATGAGGGATGAGAGAGACTTGCATAAGTTCATATTCTTATCTTCATTCAAATCCCCAATTCATACTTGTTCACTTTTCCCACTCCATGGCTTCACTACTTGGTTCTAGCTTGGAATACTAAAATATTTCTTAGGGGGTTCCTGAAAAAGAGAAGTGGAATATTGGATTTAAACAGTGAGCTAATTAACAACACTCTCCTCTTTTTGAATGTTCTCTTGGATTTAATTCCAAGAAAGAAATGTTTAAATAACACATAAAGGACTTGAAACACCTTGATACTGACTTGGAATGGTCTTTTGGGGAATAATGAGTGGCACATGTGCGGATTGATAGGATTGAACCTATTATCTTTAGTGAAATCTTAGAATATCTTCTATTTTTTGAATGAGACCACTTACATCCAACATTCTACTTGAGAGATTTTTCCAATTTTCTCTCTCAATAGTTTCCCATTCTATTTTCAATAGTTATAATGAATCTCTCATGTCATGAATGAGATGAATAGAGATATCTTGACAATATTCCCTTTGTGTATAAAGGTCTAACATGTATCTCTCATAGCCAAATATAATTTGCTTCAAACTTAAAATGGATTGGTTTGAGGGGTAAATAAGGACATCTTGAGATTGAGAAGGTTGCTCATATACAACATCATGGTCATGTAGAGGGAGAATAGGTTAACCATGGTAATAATATGACTCATGAGGAGAGTAAAAATCTTGATAAGGCTACTGATGCACATAGTTAGGATCATAATAAGGCTGATAAGGAGGTATAAAATATAAGTTATCCTTGTACTAGCCATCCCAATTTCATGAGTCAAAGGAAAACATAAGATATTATCAAATACTTTTCAAAATAAGTACCTATGCTTCTAAAACTAACTAATTATAGTTAGATTCATCATTAGTTTTTGTTTAATTCCTTAAAAGGCTTATAGATATAAGAACACACTAAGAATTCTTCCATAACTTTGGACCTTAGTCCCACCGAGTGTGCCAAAAAAATTATGCGTCAAATTTTTAACCTCTAGAAATTAGGTCAAGCCTTCCAAATTATATGTAACATGGAAACACATCAATGTTTTAGGTACCCCATTATATAGGTGAATCTCTAATTTAAATGTCTAGCTCCCCTTGATGAATCACTTAGGCTCAAACACTATTCTAACACTTGTAAAGAAAAGGGAGAGAAAACTACTCTAATAGATGTGATGCACCAAATATGAATTGATCATTAAAAACCAAATGAAATTTTAATTCAAATAAGATCCTAACCTACACATGACACTAATCCAAATCTACCTCTCTACATCAATATTTATCGTGGAGGTTTGTGAATTAGGCTTGAGTTATGAGGACTAGTCAAGAGGTCATGAATGGACACTAATGAAAATAAAACTCACTAAGCCCATACAAACTCCATTTTAACACTTTAATAGACCTAAAAAAATTAATTTCAAATTAAATATGAATACTAAATAAGGACAACATGATAAGGAAGTAAAAATATCACTTATCAATATCAACTAGTAAAACATGCAAATTGAAAATAGTCCATAAAGAAGGTAAAGCTAGGTTTTTTTTCATTAATAAAAGGATTTAAATAGATAGGGATTAATCATACCCAATTGGAGGATAAAAACTTATCTAATTAAGACTATATATATATATATATATATATATATATATATAAAAAGTGAGAGAAAAGAAAAGAAGGGCATGAGAGAGAGAGAGAGAGAGAGAGAGAGAGAGAGAGAGAGAGAGAGAGAGAGAGAGAGAGAGAGAGAGAGAGAGAGAGAGAGAGAGAGAGAGAGAGAGAGAGAGAGAGAGATTTGATAAGTGTCTCATTAAATAAAAATAAGAGAGGAGTTATGAAAATGTCTCAATAGGTCCTAAATTCCATTTTTAACTCCTTTAAATATTCTCTCTTATTCCAAGTGACATAGGAGTTAGAATGTTTGCTTCACACCTTGACTAGCTCTCCAAAACTACCCTTTACTTTGGAATCTTGAATGAAAATTAGACTTATTGAGGGTAAAATAATGTTGAGTTACAACTTTTATTTTATCTTGACACATATCAATTGATATCTTCAAGCTATCTATGACACATCACTTCATTCTCTTGCTAGGTTTCTAGAAGTCTCATCATCTCCTTAAGGCCAATCTTGCATAAAAGTGTTAAAATTTGAATTTATCTTATTCATATCATCATTTCTTCATGTATGTCCTATTAAAATCATAATATACCTATAATTATCCATTTTTATGTCTCAAACTTTCCCCAAGAACTCATTATACACTAAAATCTCCAAATTGGCTTCATTCCTTTTAGCCCTAAAATCATGAAAACTTCCATGTGTAGAGATTTTTATATATTATATTAATTATTTTAATACATATCATAGGAATAAATATGGCCTTATATATCCATGCCAAATTTCAATATTAGAAAGTGAGTGGAGATATCCTTTTATGTTGTTTCTCTATCCTAACTAGGTCTCAATTAGGCCTCCCTACCTAAATATTGAAATTTGATTCCAAAACCTTAACACACATTTGAAACCAAAAATAAATGTGTGATTTAATTTTATAACACCTTTAAGTTCATCCACACCAATTTTCATGTTTTGATACCTTGTACAGACCTCCCAAATAGCATAAAACAACCCTTTTTAGCCTATTTCCTATAGTTTCATACCTACAAGACAAACCAATGGCATGGGGAGGTTCTTATGGGATTATTATATAGGATTAATTTCATTTTATAGTTTAATAAACTCATTTGGAGGCATATAAATACACTTCTCTCATTAGGTCAGAACTGGTCTCTTTGGGTGGCCTGTGAGTACCTCAAGGTCTTAAAAATGGTTAAGATAGTATAGTCCACTAAATCAAGAACTAATGACCAAATATGGAATTTTACGAACCTATATAACATCTCATAACTCCTTTTACCACCATGTTTATTTTCATGTGAGATATGAACAAGTTTAAGAGACCCTTAGCTAGTAGGTTGTGTATGCAATCAAAAATGCATCATATCTATAAATCAATCCTATTTTGGAGAGGATAGAGCATCACTACACTTCTGATTGGGAATACATTTCTTAATTGAGATCATGACCAACATGGGGATCTAATAGACCCAATTATGGGATCACTTATCATAATACACTATGTTAAGGAGGGTTTTAAAGCCTCTAGTCTAACACAATCATGAAATAACCCTAAGGGGGTCCTAGGTTTTAATTTTTCACCTATTATAATAATAATAAATTAAATATAATTTATTTTTCACCAAATCTTGTGGCACAAAGTTGGGTTATAAAAAATAAAACTAAACATGCATAGAAGACATATACTCACGTCAATGTATATGGAATCCTAATGCATGGAAGAGAATCACAACTTCATTATCTATCTACACTTATAAATAAGAAATAAAGTTATGAATAATTACCTTGAATATGAACCTATTGAGCCTCAATATCTCCCTTGGCCAAGGTGATTCGTAAGAGGTTATTGTGGTATGCAAGGATGACAAAGACAAATCAGCTCTAGGATACATAACCTATCAATACATCCTAAAGACTTCTCCATAAGACAAGATCCATATATCCAAAGTAAGTACAAAACCCTAATATTTAATTCTCAATCATAATGGTCAATAATTAGATGTTCATTTACACTTACTTCTTATTCACTTCTTTCTTCTCAAGTAATGGGAAATGGACTTGTATATACAGGTGGATCTTTCCCTAAACCCCTCCAAAAATGTTAGCTGGTAGTGTTGACCTAGTTGACCCTGTATAGTTATGTACAATAATTCAATAGGTCCCAAGCTAGGTTAGATAAAGGTCAAAATATCTCCTAAGTGAAAATAACCCAAAATTATATAGGGTCAACCTAGTCGACATTGTACAATCGACTAAAAAAAGAGATTTAAGTAAGGAAAAGGAGGATAAAGTGTGTAAAAAGTATGGAATGGGTTCAAATTAGAAGATAAAACTTAGGGTAAATGGTTTTAGGATAAAATTATGTAGAAAACATGTGTAAAAAGGGACAACAATCTTATGAAGCACCAATGTTCTACTCACCCCTTTCTTGGTGCACCCCTTATGGTGTGCACTTAGAGAAATTCACACTCAATGGGTTATTGAAAGATACAAAGTGTCAATAATTGATAAAAGTTTTAAAATATTATGTGTATACATATTCCCCACTTTAATCTCATCATGTGTCATGTGAGTGCAACATGGGATGGTGCTTCGAGAAATAAAATATGATAACACATAACATTGATGCTAAGTAAAGTGCAATAAGTAGAAAATAATATAAATGAATGGATATAATTTAAAAACACATACCTTTACTCACCTTAGCATTGTAGATAAAAATAGTATATTGCAAGAAAAAATTAAGACATCCAATATAAATAACACTAGATAAACCTGTAGAAGTTAGTGCAAAAAATATAGACAAAAACCAAAATTTTTGGAAGATAGGCATATAGTAGTAAAAAATGAGTTAAGGAAAAGATATGAGGATATTAGAAAAAAATGGAAAAATATAATTGTTTAAAATAAGGATATAATATTGAAGGTAAGTGAATGACAAAAGGATGGAAAATGAATGACAAATGATGTCAAATGAATGACAAATGATTGTAAAACATAGTAAATCATGTTTGGAAAACATGTAAAATATAAATGACAAAAAGGAATGTATAAAATAGTAAACCATTTTGGGAAGCATGTAAAACATGAATGGAAATTGAAATATCAATGTAAGACAACTTGAACATAGATAGGTAAGAAAGTTAAAAGTAAGCTCATGTACGATAGGCAAAAATAAAAACATGAAAGACTGAAAATGAAATGTAATTGAAGATGTGAGACAAACATGAAGAAGGCATACATAAAGAGAAACATGTAATAATGGAAAATATTATATGTAACATAAGTGAAATCTACAAAAATCAATGATGGATAAATCAAAATCAAAATCTCTGAAGGATAAAAAATCAAACTTTAATGCTTGTTCTAAGATGAAATGTGAGAAAACACAACCATATAATGACATGACTAGTATGAAAATGATATGGTGTGGTAAATAAATTATGTAAGGGTGTAATCCATAGTTAGTGAAACATGTTTTTCACTAAGGATAGATAAAACTAAAACAAAACAATGCTATCATATTTTTAAGAGGTGAAGAAGAAGGGAATATAGAAGAGGGAAAATAGATTTGGAATCATAATTTTCCTATCAAGGGGGGAAATGAAATGGGTGGAGGGGAGAATGAAGGAAAACCCAAGGTATAAAAACTCTTTATCAAATTCAAGACACTCAAATTAGGTTTTTTAAAATGAGAGGACTTTCAACCTTAATGACTATGAAGAACTTATCTTAGCCACACAAGTCTTAGATCAATGAATGTAGCATGTATATTATCCCTTGAAGGATATATGCTTGAAAAGTAAAATGGAACTACCTTCCCAAAATGTGTTCATCATTCCTCAGAACCCTTTATAGAGCCATTGATCTATTGAAAATATTGGGTACTTGTGTGATAAATTAGGTAGCACCATAGAGTTTGTTGAATTCCCCTATTCCAATTTATTGCCCTACCACACAAAAATGGACCTCAAATCTATGTGAGGCCAATTATGGAGTTTGAGCTTTGATTAGAGATAGGAGATGTGCTTGTAATCACATCTTTTTGGTATGAATTTGAATTTTGAAAATTTGATTTTTCCTTTTGGATATCATTGCCTTTTGTTTCAAATGATTTGGCTTTTAACTTTCTTTATGTATTTTTTTAATCCTCCTCCATATGGATTTGGAAAACCAAACATGGGTGATAAATATGAATTTCATTTAAATACTTAGGACTTGGTTCCTAAGAGAGATAACTTCAAAGATAATGGGGTCTAAGAGTCTTATAAATATAGGTAAAATAAAAGTGATATCTTAACTTCAACCTTGTTTTGTCTAATTTGGAGTGAAAGGAAAGTGGAAATCAAGAAGAATGACATATAGAACAATTTGAATTACTTAAAATCACAAAAAATGTAACAAAGGGTAAAAATGAATAAAATAATAGAAAATCTTTATTTCTTATCATAATAATGAGGAAAATGGAGGAAAACATGCTAACATAGATTGTTTTTCAACTTCCATCTATCAAAAGAAGAAAAAGCTAAAGTTGAGAACAAGGATCAATAATATTTTATTATAAAAATAATGATAAGATGGTAATTTTATGAGGAATACCAGGTCCTATCCATGGTATTACAAAAAATCATAAAATATAAACCCATGAGGGTACCAAAAAGCATGGGAAATAATAAAATGAGAAAAGAAGCAAAGGTGGTATTTTGTGAGGAGCGTCAAGTCCTATCCATGGTCTTACACTACAAAATTACAAAAGTGAAACTCATGGGGGTGAATTCTAAATAAGGGGAAAAAATAATCATAAAGATACTAAGGAAAATAATAAAATTAAAAAGACAAAAAATAAAAGAAATATACGAGGGAAAAAATGAATGAAATGGCAAGTGTAATGTGTAATAAAACCAAAGAACATAAATGAAGACAATGATACTTATAAAGAGAATGTAAAAGAAAGAAAATGCACAAAAACAAAGAAACACAAGACAAAAGGAATAATTAAGATCTATTATAACATTTGTATCAAATATGAGCATGTGAAATACAACTCTATAAATCTTGAAAGGTTTCTTGAAGCTGAATTTATTTATTATTATGTATTATAGAATAAGAGTGGGCATCGTAAGATGACCCAATAGGTTATTGGATGTAGGGATTGTCATCACAATATTCCCAAAATTCTAAAGGGACATGTGAATGGGCATAGTAAGATACCTCAATATGTGAGGTGGGATGAGGTAATATTGAACCATTAGAATGATTTGCATTGGGTTGGTAGGTGCATTTGTAAATACGTAAATGCATTGGTTTGTTAGATTTTAAGGATGTTGAATTTGACATAGGATGAAGAGATCAAGGAGGAGAAGGAGGTAAAGGAGGACCATGTATGATATGGTTTGGAGTAGGCATTTGAACTAGGTACTCTTGGGTTTCATTTGACTTAAGAGATTGAGGTTCAATGGATGCAATGATATATTTAAAGTGATTCATGTTAGCTATCATTTCCTTATTGGTGTGGGAAGAAGGATCAACTACGGTTTTTAAAAGAATTAGTGTATGAGGTGTGGGTATGGGATATTTGTCATTAATCATTAGGTAGTGGATTTTGATGTGATTGTGGTTCTTAATATTTAATTTAAGAAGCTTGAATATAGTCTTGATAATGTTATTTTGCTAGAGTATCAAGATTGAAATGTGGGCCAAGCAAGGAATAAATAGTTAATTGATGAAGATCATGACAAGACTCATGAAAATGACCTATAATATCATGCCACCAATAAAATTTATCAAGATTATACTATTTTGGAAGAGGTTTGGAAGGACAAACTCTTATAGGTTTAAAGGGTGGAAATTTTTGCTTAAGTTGTTCTAGAATGAAGGGAGGGTGGGTTGGGTTAAATTTGGTTGAATTGGATGCTCCAATATGAGGTTGGGGAGGCTTGATTGAATCAATGTGATGAGAAAATGACTGGAAAGGTTCTTTGGTAGTTGTTTGAGATGGTTCAAATTGAGTCATAAAAAAGTTTTACCTTTTTCTATGGTCTAAGGCTTCTTCAAAAGTTTGAGGGGGAAAAGATTCAAACTTTGTATTAAAGGGGAGGTTTAAGAGTAGTGACAAAGAGTTTTAAAAGAGTTTCATCATTTATGTTATGGTCCACTTTATGAGTGATAGAATTCCATTATTTGATGAAATTATGAGCATATTCATTAGGATGTTGTTTGGCATTGATAAAATGGCTAAGGTAATTTTCAAGAAGGTCATCATGTTGGAATTCCTTCACTAGAGCATTGACTAAATCCTCTAGTTATGAGATGGAATATCTTGGAAGTTGTTTGTACCATTCAAGTACATAACCAACAAATGTTTTAGATAAGATCTTGGTGGTATAAAAGGTGTTAGTTTGGACCCATTCCTTATAGAGATTACGAAAATACTTAAGAAATATAATATGGTTCTTAGTCACATTATATGTGATAGCTAGAGAAATGTTTCTAATATCTATGATGTAATTAATGGGGATAAAGGTTCATTTTTAAGGTGTTGAAGCATTTTGTTATTCAATAGAGGTAGAGGGATGATATTCCCATTTTCATCTCTAAGAGAAGGGACAAAATTTTCATTGGGTTGAGACATGATGACTTGAGGTGGTTGACTAGTCATGTTTATAAATGTTGTTGCATGTTCATCATTTGAGATTGATTGGTTGTTTGCATGATGTTCATTTTTTAAAATACTTGTATAATAAGTTGAGTTATATCAATAGTTGGATTGGTGTTTGTAGGATGGGTATTAGTGTTAATAGGAGGGGGATTATTTGTGTTGGTGGAAGGAGGATTACTTTTAACTACAGGATTCCCAACATTGGTATTAGGAGGAGGATTAGGAAAAATGGCCTTAAACACATTACATTGTGTAGTGATTGGTTTTGGTTTAGGAGAAAAGGAAGGAATAAAGTGGATAGTTTCATTTGAACTAATAAAATAAGTGAGTTTATTATCCAAATCATTAATTATGAAATGTTCTTGACAAAGAGTAGGATAAAAATATGTCATCATAATGAGATAATACTAAATAACCACATAAGGAAATAAGAAGTGAAAATAAATTATATAAAGTCAACTAGGTTGACCTAACATAGAAAATAGGGCCTAAAAACTATACGGGGTCAATTGGGTCAACCTAGTACAGTAAATAGAGGCTAAAAAAGTGTACATCATTTATTGGGACAATCCTATACAATAGATAGGGAAAATTGACAACCTATAATAGACTGTGTATTGAAACAAGAAGACTTTTTTAAGCATTTTTAAAATAAATAAATTAAGGGAAACAAAAAATCAATTGGATCAATGAGGTTGATCCAATTGAGGCACACAACATGAATTATTGCACCAACATTGGCTAATGCAATTTTTTGCAATACAAAATATAATTGGGTAAAGAGAAAGCAATCAAATTTTAAAAGTAAAAGATAACTAATTGGTCAACCTAAATTTTATTTAGATTATTAGAATATAATTTTAAATGTGATGGGAAGTTGGTTATAAGAAAGGAACTAGAAAGAAATCTAAGGATAGTTTTAGGAAGTTTGGACTAAAAGTGATCTATATTGGCATGGTACATGCTTGGTATTAGGGCCTACCCCCTCACTTCACACACCACAGTGATAAGGGTTCTAGGTTCTTATCTAAAATATACCATTAACCGCATATTTATACTTGGACCAAAAACCAAGTCAGCTTCCCCCTTGGTGATGAAATCCAAGTCGATTGGCCTTGGGTAGATAACTGTTAAAGTGATTGTTAATGATTTTATGATTTGGTAGTGTGTGCATAAAATAGAAAATGGTGAAACTAAATAGTAAATTGAAAACCACATAATTAAACTATGTGATATATTTTAAGCATGAAAGCAACAAGAAATGAAAGTGTGAACTAATTACTAGCATACAAAGTTTAATTCCAACTTTGAAACAAGGTACAATATTGACATAGTTGATAGTATATGCACATAATACAAAAAGGGTCAATAGTGTCACCTTTATACCATGGAAGCAATGTTTGAAAATGAATATGGTTGACACAGTCAATTTAGTTATCTATATAGTACATATAATATAGAACTAGGTTGATAGGGTTGATCTAGTTGACTTTATAAGGGTAGTTTTAAAGACTAAAAACTATGAAAAGAAAATAATTTAAGGAAAGATGGAAAGGATAAAAATGAATCTTGGTGTGTTTGAAGATTCAGAGAAGTTATATTATTATTAAATAACCTTGAAAAATTCTTGAAAATTTTGCTAACAAGGTTAAATAGGTCTATCTAGCTTTGTAAAACCATGTTGTTGAGTGCCTAAACTATATAGGGTCGACTAGGTCAACCTAGTATGCTAAATATGATGCTTAAAAATGTATAGTGTCAACTAGGTTGACCTAATATGTTGAACCTAATATCTAAAAATATATAAAACTATATTAGATTGATTGAGTAATCCATTAGCCTATATGTTGAACTTGATAACTAAAAATATATAAAACTGTATTAGGTTGATTGAGTCGATCCAGTAGCCTGTACCTGAAAAATTATGCATAGAAATTAGAATTGGGTCAATGTAATTGACAAAATATGGTAAATATATGATAAAAATAATGATAAAATAATGAAATAGGTGAATAAATCCTGCAAGTGTTATTTCACATTAGATTCACCAGAATGTATGCAATCAAAAATACATCATGTCTATAAATCAATCCTAGCTCAGAGAAGATAGAGCATACCTACACTTTTAATTGGGAAAACATTTTTTAAATAGGAGAATGACCAATATGGGTATTTTATAAACTCAATTATAACATCAATTACCATAACACACTATGTTAAAGAGGGTTCCAAAGCTTCAGTCTAACATAATAATGCAATAATGATAAAGGGGTCATAGGTTTTAATATTTCACCTATGCTAATAAAAAGAAAGTAAATCCAATCTAGTGCTCACTAAAGCTTGTGGCATAAAGTGGGTTTATAAAAATTAAAAATAAACATGCATATAAGACATACACTCACATCAATGTATACATAATCAAAATTCATTGAAGAGAAGCATAATTGGATTATCTATCTACTCTTACAAAGGAGAAATAAAGTTAGGAATACTTACCTTGAAGACAAACCTATTGAGCCTCAATCTCTCCCTTGGCCAAGGTGCTTCAAAATAGGTTGTTTTGGTATGTAAGGATGAGAAATAAAAATAATCTTGAGGCTACACAACCTATCAATGCATCCAAAATACTTCTCCATAAGACAAGATCCCTATCTTTAAAGAAAGTATGTAACCCTATGCTTTACTTCTCAAGTAAAATGGTCAATACAAATATGTTCATTCACACTTAATTATTATTAACCTATTTATTATCAAATGGTGGTAAATTAACTTGTATATATATTCAAATATTTCCCTAAACCTTTCCAAAAATGCTGACAAACAAGGTCGACCCTGTACAATTCTAGACAATAATTCACTACGTCCCAAGCTATGTCAGCCAAAGGTCAAAATAGTTCCTAAGTGAAAATAACCTAAAAATGTACATGTTCAACCCAATAAACATTGTATAACCAACTAAAAAATTGGGATTTAGGTAAGGAAAAGGAGGGTAAAGTGTGTAATTTTTTTGTAATGGGATCAACTGAGAATATCAAGCTTAGGGTAAATGGTTTTAGGAGATAAGTGTGTAGATAACATGTGGAAAAAGGGAAAAAAATATTATGAAGCACTAATTGTCTATGAAACCCTTTCCCAGTGCACCCATTAAGGCATGCATTTAGATATATTGACACTCAATGGGTTCCTACAAGATACAAAGTGTCATTAATCGATAAAAGTTTAAAAATATTATTTGAATATAGGTTGTATGTTTGAGATGTCTAGAGAGAGATGTGGCCTATATGTGATGCTCTAAGTTTTAATTTGAGTTTCCAATGACCTAAATATTTCCATGAAATCCACATTTACTCTCTCCCATTATTATATTATTAAATATCTTCTTCAAACTCTCTACTCACACCACTAGTTGATACCTAGTGTTCTTAAGTCATCTTGCACAAAATACCCTAGTTGAATGTATTTACCTATTTATCCCACTTTCATGGATCTAAAACCTCATTAAATGTTTATATATAGTTAATTCATCACCTTATTCCCTTAAAACTCTATTTACATCTTAAATAAACCAATTATTTCTCACTTTGAGACACACACAATTGTGTGTGCATTTAGGCTTAGCAGGACCTAAAAGCTTTGTCAAACTTGATTCTATCTTAATTATCCTTTAAATATAAATGAAATTATTTAATATTTAAAATTAATCCTTAATTTTTTCATCAGATCACCCAAATTCCATCTCCAACTATCCATCTCCTAAGGATTTCCCTATAGGTCTACCTAAGTGATTAGGCCTATGTATGACTAAATAGGGTTTATGATGATTTGATTTACTTCAAGTTAACTTGAAAGAATTATATAGTTATCTTATTGAACTAAATTCATATTAAAATACTTTTCTTTCCATTATTCATCCTATAGGTCTTTAGACCTCTTCATACAATCAAACACTTCTCAAGAGTAAGCGGGCATGACTATGTTGTTGTTACTTATGTTCAAATGGATTTAGGTCTCTGTGTACATTCATATTACTCATGATACTTTTAGTGTTATTTTATATTTCATGAATCAAAATATTCTCATTTAATTAAACACTCACCTATGATGTATCTTAATTCCTTTCATGTATTATGCCAATTCTTTAGGCTTGAAACTAGCCTATATTACCTAACAGACTTGTAGGTAACTTATTTAGATAGTTTTGAGTGTACTTATGGATTTAGGCCTTATTTTCCAATTAATTAACATATATATCTCTATAATATCATTGAGATTCTAAAATTCCTTCCCTAACACTCTTCAAATCACTATAACTTCACATCCTTCAGTACTTCCTCTCAGTTTTCCTAAGTCTAACTGAAAGTGTCATTTTGAAGTGCATTTAGGCATTACAAATAGGAATTAAATATTGAAATATATCATGAAACTTAAAATTAACTAATTTCATTAATATTTAGTTCTAATATTATTAAGGTTCACTTCCCCTTTTCATATCACTTTATGTACCCCTACCCACTTCTTCAAACTTAGGCTTATGTAGAGGTAATAGGTTTGTAAAAACAATTATCTAACCCTAATTGGCTCTCCAACCATATCATGACATCTAAGAGTAGTAAAATATTCATTTACATTCTCTTTTACCACTCTACATGTTAAATTAACTTTTCATAGTGTTTACAACCTTCCTTTTGATCTCTTAAACTCAAGCCTATGTGGGGTACTAGATCTGCAGACCTCTTATATGTTTCGACCCCTATCACCTCAACCCATATTTGGATAGTCACTCATCAAGATTTACTCATTATCATGTGCCTATTTTATCATATACATTGATTTATATTCTTTCCCTACCTTTTCTTTTGGAATATTTGTCCAAAATGTGGACCTAAAGGTTTAGGGCTTGTAGGTCACTTTTTTGCCTGCATAGGTGTATAAGAGAATAAATATTTGAGCCATATAAACTTTGAAATTATATAAAATGTTGATATTATTATTTTTCACTCTCTTTAAAATTAATTTTGACTTCATTTACAAAAACCATGTACCACTTCACACTTGTCTTTTGTATGTATAGACTATGTTCATATAGTTAATTCCTATACAAAGCCTGTGTATTGAGAGTTGAGTCTCTTGATGATGTTATATTATTATAAAAAGGTTATTTAATGTATATTATCCTTTATCCACATTTACATATTTATAAAACACCGTTTCCATGTATTAAACAAGGTAGAGCAAGTCCTTTCAACTACTATTACATAGGCAACTCCAAATGTACAATCTTCAAGCTAGGAGCATAATGTCACTTAGATATTAGTATGGATAGTATTAAAGTGATTATAGGAAATTTAAAAAAATGAAAATATGGAGAAAATATTTAATAAACACTTGAATATATATGAACCTCATATAAAACTCTGTAATAATGGAGAACATGGGCAACCATTTGCACACTATATAACAAACTCACTTTCTTTCTTAACTAGTGCATATATGGACTAGGTGGTGGTGGGAAAAGATTTATAAATTTTGTGTAAACATCTAAATAACCTATGAAATTTTTAACCTGATTCCATGTATTCACATTTACAACTATGATACCCAAAAAATGAGACAGTCGGGTGTTAAGCTTCCACCAACTAGTCTAGCTCCTTAGCGATTGTTCATAAATCTAAGGAGCTCAATCCAATAAAAAATTAAAAAATTTATAATCCCATAGGGGTCCCAAAATTTGGATAAAATTTTATCTCCCAACTCAACTTATATAACCTCTACCATGCATCTAAAAATAGTCTTTATGAGGTTGTGAAGGGAAGGATGGAGGAGAGAGTTTTCTAAAAATATTGGAATTGAAACTTATTTACAAGATTTAAAATGAATTTTTAATATTAATGGATGTTATAAAATTTGTATTACCTACAAATGATCTCAATAAGTCTATACAAGTCTCTTAACTCCCTTCTTTGGCATTGAAACACAAGATTCTAACTTTTATTTGACTTACTGATAGGTGTGGAAATTAAGGTGTATTTTATGGATTTACCACTTAGGGATATTTTAAATACATTGTAGTTAGTCAAAATTATATTCTTCCTTCATTAAAACATCCCTTCAATCTTACAAATGTACCTTAAACACTCTAAAACACCATGAAATGCTTGTATGAATTTATTAAGACTTAAAATGGATTTGATAAAATACCAACAACCTATGACACCCCTTGACCATGTTTGAAGGACTAATGACATGGATATACTACTATATGAACAAAACAAGATATTTACTTAACTTCTCCAAACTTACTTTAAACAATGCTAATAAGGTTTTATGAAGACTTTTAGGTACCATATAAGGTATGACAAGACCACATATAAGTTTTGACAACCCTATAAAATTTTTAATTTAGTTGGGCTTAAACGGTTTTAACTTGGGATAAAAATTTGGTTAATAATTTGGTGATTCACAGGGGTAGCATGCATACAATGCTAAATGGACCAATAGCCTTGTCTTTCCATTGGGTATTGGAGTCATTTACACTCAATTTTAGACTTGAATGGACCTTGACCATGACAAGATAATCTAATTTGACATTCAAACACATACAAATAAGGACAAAAAGACAAATAAAATTACAAAACACACACATGTACTATCAAATGCTTAGGGAATGCAAAAACAACATAAGCAAACTAACTATATACAATTAACCTAGAAATAACTTCTTTCTCCTAGATAAAAGGGGAAGCTTATGCTATCTCTTGATTTATGAGGTGGAAATGGTATGAGGAAAGATGCTTTTTGATCTTTGGTGTTTTTTTTAATCTTATTATTATTTTACACTCCTTTTAACATGTTCTCAAATTAAGTAATGGAAGTTGTAAACCAATAAACTATGAAGGTGAATTCTTATTGTGGCTAAAGATCATTCTCATGATGTCTCTTGATGATTGTGGTAGTCTCAAACATAGCCATCTCTTTAATTATAGGATCAGCCTCAATCATGGTACCTTTTAGGTTATCATACTATCCTTCAATAATCAAGGCATCTTCAAGAACTTTCTAAATCAATCCAATAGAAACTATAGAACCTTGAAGATTATCAAATTCATTGCAAATATCCTTGAACTTAAGCCACATATCATCTTAGTCTATGGATTTAGAAACAACTTCAACCTATTTTAGATTTTTAAATTCAATATCTTGATCATCTTAAAGAGTGTCATAGTCATTATAGGTTTCCCCATCATGGGCTTGAGACTCTTGGTGGTGTTCTTCAAGGCATGTTTTCTTAATAGGAGTCTTGCATTCCTCATCAACAATCTGATTTTAATCACTTACAAGTGCTAACTTCTCAAGACTTTCAAATCCCTTGAGTATATGCAAATAGATATACCACACGTCCTCCAAATTTTTAAAAAACTATTCATGAGATTCAACAAACACAATAAATATGATTTTCTTATTGAAAGCCTTTTCTTCCATGTCATGATCAACCTCCTCATTATCTAAAGTAGAAATATTGAAATTATCTTTATGGGTAAATCAAAATTGATCTATATTATATCTTTATTCACTCAAGAAGACTTATTTATGTTTGTCTTCACTAAGGGGAGCACAACTAGTGAACTCTTCATCATAGAAACTTGAGTTATCATCTTCATCAGTTGCAACTATAGCTTGATTCTCTTCACTTATCTCCCATAGGACATATTATTATTTAAGAAAGGATATTTTGGGAAGGTGATGGGAAAGTTCATGATTTGGAGAGGGAGTATGAGGTATGGTGTATGAATTAGGGATGGGTTAGGTAATGGAGGGAGTAATTTTGGAACTTGAAACCTTGGGAATAGAGGATTATTAAAGAAACTCTTAGAGAGATAGTAAATTGAGTTGGGAAATGGAAGAGACATTTTCTTTAACAAGAACCTCATATTTCTCATGGCCTTCTTTAACCTCTTAAACAACTAAAAACTAATATTAAACCTTATCAATTAGAATCTCATTCTTATTTTGAATACATTATTAGATAGACTTCCAAGATAGACCATCTATAGGTTCTTGGGGAGAATAAAATGGGGCTTGATTAGGTACAAAGCTCTCTTTATCTTCAACCTCTTTATTTTGGCTCTCTTAAATTCCTTTCATAGTCAATTATAAATCTTTGATTTAACAATCTATACTCTCTTGGAATAGCTTCTATTGAGGGTGTTTAGTGGCTTCATAAAGATAAGGTACATAATCAGGCTGATATGAGGTAAAAGAGGACTCTTGAGGAAGGATGAGAGAGACTTGCATAATTTTATATTATTTTTTGCCTTCTGCTCCCTAATCTATAATTATTTCACTTTTCCCACTCCATGACTTCACTACTTGGTTCTAACTTGGAATATTGAAAGATTTATTAGGGTGTTTTTGATAAAGATAATTGGAATCTTGGATTTAAATAATGGGTTAAACAACAATAGTATCCTTCTCTTTTTTAATGCTCTCTTGGATTAAATACACACAAAGGACTTGAAACACCTTGATACTCACTCAGAATGATCTCTTAGGGAAGAATGAGTGGAAAATGTGAGGGATAATAGAATTTAACCTATTTTAATTCATGAAATATTAACATATCTTTTATTTTTTGAATGAGATAACTTAACACCAACATTCCCCTTGAGAGATTTTTCCACTTTTCTCTCTCAACAGGTGTCCATTCTTCTTTCAATAACTGTAATGAATCTCTCATGTCACTAATGAGATTAATATGAATGTGTTTACCATATTCCATTTTTTTATGAAGTTTTAAAATTTATCTCTCATAGCCTAAGATAATTTTATTCAAACTTAAAATGATATAACATATAATCTCCATCAATTTACAAGTAGAATAGATAGTTTTCATAGTAGAAAGAGAGGGTTTGCAAGTAGTTTATACAAGTTTTTTAGAGAAATATAATGTTAATGAACATGAATGTTTTAATTTATGCATGTAATTCCTAGATACATATTTTTGAGGTATTTTTAAGTCAAAAATATTTGAAAACTAATCCCTTTCTTCTATTTAGCTCCTTGGCAACCTTAGAAAGCTATCCAAATTTTTATTTAGTAAAGATAGAGGAGAGAGAATGAGGACATAATATTTTGGTATGATTAGGATTCCTTAGTTATCTTCCATATTTTTTCATTATTTCTAATATTTATGCCCCATTATTTATGAATAATCACTAAGGATGTGAAGGACTCATTGTGTTTTCTCCATCTAGGTAGGGTTCAAGTTTGCTTTGATTTATCCATTTTTTAGCATGATGAAATAAGAATGGAAATTTGGGTGTCTTATCAGTATTTTTTTAAACTATTATACACCATATTCAAGCCCCATTTCACACTTTTGACCTTAATGAAATAATAAACCTTCTTTTTTAGTAATCTATAGGTTGATAATATTGAGATTCTTGATACTTTAAGGTCTCAATTAGTTGTAAGAATTAATGAGGTCTAAAAAATATTTAAAACATCCTTGAATATCTACAATAATGGATTTTGAATTATTACATGGGATTGAAAACATATATAATGGTGATCACCTATAGTCTCCACATGCAACCAAGCAGTATGAAGAATTCATGGGAAAATAACCTTGTTCAAGCCTCATGAAGGTGTTGTAATTGCTTAGGATATTTGAAGGGAGTATAACAAATTAAAATAAGATATGAAGATTATTTAAAATATTTTTTTAACACCAACTAGTAAAATATCATAGAGTCTCTTCTCTAGGTTAGACTTGTTGTAGGAGGGTTCAAGAATCCAAATGATATATTGGGCAGACCCTTAGATGCCTATGACACTCCTACACATCATCGTTCACCCCAATTGAAATGAATGAAAATTAAAAGAATTATTAACCTCAAAAATCCAATTTTTAATATCTATTAACTAAAAATTAATCCTTATAAAGGTCAAAACCATCACTAGACCTCTCTGAGTTGTACAAGTCTAACGAATTAATCATCTATAGGTATGTACCTATATATTAGGAAGATATAGGTCTCTTAAAAATAGGAGGAATGGGTTATGATATGGGGTTATGTGATTATAATTTAGCAAATTATATGGATATAATTACAAATATATATTTCCATAGGAGGTTTTGTGAAAGTCAAGTATAATAAAGGAGTGTTCAACCCTAAACACCTACAACCAAAGGACTCAAGTAATGATTTATAGGTCTATTTAGGAGGTTTGAAGATAATTTTAGGTTTTTTTAATATAATTAAATATATTAAATAGATACACCCCATTATAAATTCTAAAATATATTCATAATGTTTCATAGGGAGATTGAGATGAAGAAATGGCTTGTACCAAACTACCACCTACAACCAAGGTTATGAAGAATGAAAGGTGTAAAGAACTATGCATAGATGAAAAATAAATAATTGTGAATATAATTATAGGATTGTTTTCTAAAGTTCATGGTGGTATATTGAATTAATTTTTTTCTCTAAAGCATGATGATCCTAATAGACTAGTTGGTCCTTATAAACCCAATTGAGCATGTACATGCTAATCATTAGGGTTGTGACTGTAAGATTAAAGAAACACTAATATAGTGATGAGTTGAAGAGATATATAGGAGTGGAGAGTAAATTTAATTACCTAAGAAATAAAAAATATGTTTCATTAATAAGGAAACCTCAATTTTCATTTCACTCATATTTAAGAGCCTAGAATTGCCACCTATAAACTTGATTGTAAATGGAGAACAAATTTACCAATCAATACTATTTTAGGGTGTCTTCAAGGTGTGAAGAGTGAATTTAGATTGATAAAACCCATATAAATGATGATAAATATTGATAAGTGTGGATAATATTTTCATGAAGGTAAAAGATCACTCTCTCACACAGTCAAGACTACACAATTATTACCTATAGGAAGGGTCACAAAGAAGAGTGGAAGTGTGAGGAACCACACATGGAGGTGAAGTGTAAGCATGAAAAAAAATTATCTTGAATTTTTTCATAATATTTCTCAGCCTCTATTTAATTATTGAGCTCTCTTCAATAAAAGGAGAGCCTTAACATGCTAGTTACGCCTATTAGGCCTAAACTAGCATGTACATATCTGCACATGGGAAATCATGGACATGTGTATGTTTTGGGAGTGTTTGAGGATAGTAATATTTAAGAGGATGAGTGAAAACTATTATATATAATGTTATGAATTTTTGGGACTCAGGAAGATAGAGGAAAACTCAATGCACTGAGCTCTAAGGTCCAACTATCTTAGTGTCTCAAGAACCCTAATCATGAGCTAATGGGGTTGCATAGAATATATGGAGGAGATATGGAAAAGAGGAACATTAAAATAGGTAAAGTGGGTTGTAAAATACCCTTAGCATGTGTTGTAAGTCAAAATTAAATAGATTTTTCTTATATGTGCCCTTTTCCTCTCTATCAACCTCTTATAAGTCAAGGTTTTTATCCCAAGAGGCACTTTATTCACATTAAAACACCACAGAGTAGATCCATGGGGTACTCAAATATTAGTGTAAGTTAAAGTAGGTTATATAATTGACTTTCTTAGAATTAGTTTTGTAGTTCAACCCCCTTGGGATATGAAAAATTATTAAGGATCCCTACCACTCTAAACCCTTCTTAAACCTAATAAAAGAACCTGATGGGAAAGATATTTAGAAATTTTTACTCAATTACATGGCTTGAGAGACACCTATAACACCTTGTGCACTCTGAGAAGGTTATATTCATGGCATTAGTTTGTACGAACAACTATATGGATGTACCAAAACCCTATCTTTGTAAGGTTTAATGATTATTTCAAGGTATAGAACTTGATGAATGGTTTTAAATCATTTAAAAGGATAGTGTGAAGTTTATTCCACCCTATTAGATCATAAAACACTCGAATTTTCTCCTATAAATACTCATATAATCTTGCATTAAAGAGCCCATTTAAAAGTCCTAGTGAGAGGTGACCTAGTCACCTAAATAAGAAAGAATTATAGGTGTGCACTATTTTTAAGGCATGTTTAATGGTTTGATATGATTTATTATACTTTAAACAATATCATTTACATATTCTTAAGGTTATGTGCAAGTCTCACGGTCATATAAGTAGTTAACACTGAGTGATTGGGCCTAGTTACCTAATAGGCCTAATTGGTCAACTAAGGAAGATGCATATTAGTGTAGATGGATATCAAGGGAGTAAATAGAGGGCCTTTAACATATTATTAATTTATATATTTATGAAAATATACACATTTCATGGTCATTATGGAGGATTAGGTGGTTTTAGGCCTAGTCAACATGCAAAAGGGGAAGGTAGGCTACTTAATGATCTATGGAAACCAATAAGACCATGATCCTACCATTATAACTATCAAAATAATATTTATTTGACTAATCTATCATGATCATTCTATTAATTGAGCAAACCAAGACTGAAGGAGTCTCCACTAGACCATTTACTACATCATACTCTCATTAAATACCATCATGCAGTCAAGGTAATACATGGAGAGATCATGGATCTATTACTAATGCTTATAACTATTGATTGAGTGAATGAGGTTAATCATGAACTATTATCCATAATTTAAAGCCATATTCTCCTCTCTTTACCTTCTCTTATTCTAAAAATTGAGGCAATAAGGCAATTATATGCATCCCTTGGTTGGGTATGAAGAAACTTTCCCAAATTGTACTTGGTAAACATTTTGAATGAATATAAGGACTGGTTCAGATTATTTTTCTACCTTAGTTTGTTATATAATTTTTTATTTCCAGAATTTATAAGTTTTATTCCTTTACATGTCCTTTTTCTCACCTAGTTTCTATGATAATGTTCTAAACAAGTCATATGATGTGTGGAAATGTTAGTCAATGTGCTTGAAGTGCAATTTGGTTAGTAGTGTCTTGAATCATACCTCTCATACATCATGCTAAATTTTTATCCATCTACCATAACCTTAATTTTAAGTACTAATTCGTAGGAGTCTCTAGGATAACATGTTTTAATCACTAGTCCTTGTTTGATTTTCATAAGTATAGTTAAAGGGTCAGTTAGAGTGAACAAGACATTATTGGTGCATCACCTCCCTTAGCTTAAGTTTTGTTTAATTCATGTCCTTATCCCTTTTCATCATCAAGTTATTATGCTTTAAGAATATATCCATATATGATACATCAAGGGAGCTAGCCCTAAAATTAGAGGTTCACCTTATCAATTAGGTTACCCACACCTAGAGATGATCCCATTATATAAGCTAGATAAGGTAGGCTTGAAACACCACTTCCTTAAGGGTTCAATATAGAATGATAAAATTTTATATCATGATTTTTAGGACCAATATTCAAGTAATTTGGAGCATACACTTGCAGCATTTGTGATATTAAAAAGCTCCAAACATTATAGTGGTAGATTTTTAGTCAAGATCTCATGCTAAGGGTAATCAAATGGTATGCAACTAAGGGTAAGAATAATTATTTTTAATATATTTCTTGTTATATATTTATCTCATGACATTTTATGGATGAATATGGAGGATATGTATGTTATATAATTCTTTATCAATCCTATGGTACTCCTTACCAACTCCCTTGGTATCCCAACCACATACCTCAATAGCCTTATGAACCTTGTCATCCTCCTTAATACCAAGAATGTCACCATTACCCTCGTTGTGAGATCCATCATAATCCTAAATAACCTTTTTATCAAAATTGCTACCCCACCTTCCCTCACCAACCACCCTTTCAATCTACACCTAATTTATTTGATGAGTTGGAAGAGTTAAAAAACATGAGTCAAATCATTACTAGTGAGATATTGGCCTTCAAAGAGAAAAAATATCAATGCAACAAGTCCTATGAGATTAAACCTCTTATTTCCCCATATTAATATCCTCAAACCAATACTCTCATGCTAAACCCAAGAAAAAAAGGAGAGAAAGGTTTCATAAGTCATGACAAGGAGATTCCCAATATTTTAAAGCCCCTCACCTCTTCCTCAAAATTAATTTATCCATTGATGTATATTAAAATAAATAAATAAGTTGTGAATACCAAGCCTAAGAAGTTTCCAATATTTTAGAGTGCCTCTTCACCCTTACACTCACTCAGGATCAACCACTAATTGGACGTCTTTGCCCTCCTACCATCTCCCTATTTCAGGGAGGACCTATGTTTTGGAAGATAAGATGAAGAACATATAAATGAAGAGGAGTGTATGGATGATATTTCAATAATTATTTCAAGTTTTAAAAGTTATCCATATATCCTCCATACTATATTATTCATGACAATTAATATACACCTAATTTTGATAAAGCAATTGAGGAGTGGGAGAGGGAGAATGAATTATCTTTAATTGATTGGCATACTACATCTTTTCAACAACACTACAATAAACTTAATGATCCTAAGGATATAAATTGGAATAAAACTCTAGAAATATTTAATCAATCCCATTAAGACTCTTTCCCTCCCATCCTCTCCTTATTCGAATAAAATCTAGTTACATTGAAGGCAGAGCATTTATATGTGAGAGGAAACATGATAAAGAGCATTGGTAAGGTGGTGGTCCTTATAGAACTTTATTATGTTGCATATTAAAGTGGGTTCTAAGAATTATTTGAAAAGTATAATTAAATCACTTATGATGAGGATATAATTCTTGATACTTTTATTCACCCCATTAGATCAAAGTTTGGGCCTAAATGGAAGATTGATGATGTATAACAACAAAAATGGCATGACCTTAAGATGGATGAAACACAACCAGCTCCTTTTCTAGGAGATGGTCATGTAAATTACCCTCATGAACCCATTATTAAATATTAGAACACTTCAAGTGATTTGTAATATCAAATTACCATAGAACATGAGCCTTGTCATGACCCTATTAGAGAGTTAGAAGAACTTGATCAGCATGATACTCCATAAGGATATGGTAAGAGTGGAAATGATTTATATGTCTTCTTGATTAACCATGAAGAGATTACCTTTTGGGAATACCTTGAGGATTTTTTTTCAATTATAGATGATACATCTCCACCTCATCAAGATAATGCTAAAATTGTCAACTTGGACACTGAATGATGAAGAGATTAAGAAGACTCTTGAGGATAACATTATGTCAATAGGTCCTGTTAAGCCTCAAAGTAGATCCAAGGTCATAATAACATAAATAATTCCTATTTAGACATGATAAATTAGATTAAAGATTTTGGTAGTCAAGTACCTCAAGAAAAACAAGATGAAATTGTTGAGGAAGAATGCAAGGTTACTAATGAGCAATATGTCTTGAAGATCATCTTCAAGAGATTTAGTTTCAAGGTCCACCAAGATATGATGAATAGGATACCTTCCAAGATGAGAAAAATATTTTTTTTGAGAATCCAATTGAATCAAATGTTGAGGTTTTTACCCATATCAACCATGATGTAATTAGATTGTAAAATCCTCACATTTTTATAGATAAATAGTTGTTTAAGGTGGAAATTTAAAATCAAGATGAATATGTTTACATTAGGGACATGTTTACTATTGTGGAGTTATATGATGTCAAGAAAAAGATAATGGTGGTCAAATAAATATGTGGTGAAATAATAATGAAACATGATCATCATATTTTATTTATAGTTGGATCATCTCTTAGATCAAGGAATCTAAGAAACTTCCCATTTGACCCAAGAGGAGGAAGTCTTATTCCGGTGAGCTTTACATAGTCATTTTATTGATTGCCTAGTTTCCAATAAGTGTCTATTAGCACATGTGTGTTTGTTATTTTGTTATGTGGGTGTTGTCTTGTTTGTGTGGTGAGGTTATAATAGTCCTTAAAAGTTTTCAAGGTGATAGGTTTGTTTTTCAATCTCATGATGAGGAGTCATTTCAATTCATGTTGTCATATGTGAGTCTTATACCCAAAATAATGAGATAGCTAGTTCTCTTGACTACCAAGTTGGTCAACCCCTGTGAGTCACAAAGAATGTTGATAATTTGGCCTCTCAAGCCAAACTATCTACACCTATAGTTCAAATTTTTTTACTAAGGCTCCTTGAGCTTGTCTATGGTTATCATAAATATCCTCATAGTCTTCAAAATGGTATTTACAAGCCTTGGTTAGCATTGTTTAACATTGTTTTGATAAAATTAAGGTAAATGTTATTCTTGAGCTTATGGTTGTATAATCATTCCTATCATGGTCAAGTGGGTCTAAGAGTGATAAGTGATATAGGGAGTCATTTTGAAACATGGCATGTGGTTTCCAAGTCATAACACACCTCCTATAGTCTATACAACTCTTAGAAAGGTGGCAAATCAAATTTATAACATTATATTCCACTCTCCAGTTATTTAATTAATATATTTGGTAAGGTTTAAGAGGAGTTTTGATAATAAATGATAGGTTTATGATAGAGGGGATATATTAAAACATCATTACATGTCTATACAAGCATTTACAAACTTTAGAGGCACTTAACATATCATCTCCATCATTTTACAAGTAGAATAAATAGTTTTCATAGTAGAAAAAAAGGGTTTTTAGGTAGTTTATATAGGTTTATTAGAGAAAGATCATGTTCAAGAATGTGCAAGGTTTCCTTTATTTTTAATGATATAATATACATGATTTGGAAGGATTTTCAAGTCAAAATGAGTATAAAATTGATCCCTTTCATCCATCGATCTCCTTGTTAGCCTTGGAGAGCCAGTCAGGTTTATGTTTGGTAGCGACACAAGAAAGAGAATGGGGACCTAATATTTTGGGCTGAGGAGGAGATCTTAGTTATATTCCATCTTATGGAATTATTTATTATATTTATTCCCTATGTTTTATGAAAAATCACTAAGGAGATGTAGGACTCACTATGTTTTCTCCATCTAGTAAAGTTTTAGGTTTGCTTCAATTTATCCATTTTTGAACATGATGAAATAATAATGGAAAGTTGGATGACTTTTTAGGATTTTTTGAAACTCTTCTACACCATCCTCAAGCCCTATTTCACATGTTTAACCTTAATTATACAAAAAACCTTCTTTTAGAGTAATCTACAAGTTTTATAATAATGGGTTTCTTAACACTTCATGGTCTCAAATAGTTGTAAGTGTTGGTGAGGTATAAAAAACATCCCAAACCTCCTTGAGGCTCTACAATAATGGATTTTTAGTGATTAAATGTGTTATTAAATGATTAATCCTCACATTATTTTTTATGAATAATTATGAAAGTAATAATTCACTATTAGATATATTTGGTTAGAATATATTAAGGCAGTTGTGATATTGTTATGAGTTACAATAATATTATGATTATAGGTTTATGAGTATTCATAGGGATATGAGGAGAGATTTATGTTGATTAGGTTCACCCTGTCTATAGGAAAAACATTTCTATATATTTATAATAATTGTATGAATATGTAATAGATAAAGATTTATAGTGAATAATATTATATTATCAGTGTGAGTTTATTATTAATTTATATATATTTTGCATGTGGATTCTATTCAAGTTTATTTACATAAAATAAAGCTCTAGTAAGATCTTATAGATTCTAACAATGGTATCAGAGTGAGGATTTATATCATGATAGGTGTAAAGTGATAGTTCTTCCCAAATGCTACTCACCATTCTTTATAGAGTTAATAATAGATCATCGCACCTATTAGACCTACACAAAAATTGAGGAGTTGACAATAAATTTGCATGATTTTATAATCCATAAGTAATTCATCTTCTATCAATATGAGAAGCCTTTATCATGTAAAAAAAGTACTTTTTGCATTAAAGGATTAATTTGTTATTGTTAAGAGTAAAAGCATATATCAACTAAAATATTCATCTGTGGACCCTCTAGATCTAATTGATTACACCTACATGATTAGATTTTAGTTTCATCTCCCTCTTCAGTTTTATGTTGATTGACTTTGTCTATAGATCTGGCATTCTAATTTCTTAAGGCTACATTGTATTTAATTATAATCATCTTCTGATCCTAGTCGCATTTTATTTTTTATTTATTTTTATCTTTTATTAGCCATTGTATGACCTACTTTATGCTTAAGTCGATTGGCAATTCAGATTCTTTGCCATGCAACCCATGCATAATAAAATGAGTAGGCAATGGATGATAAAGTAATAAATCATCATGGGGATAAGAGAAATATATTGATACATAGTCTGTATCTACTAATAGATAATTATGTCTTGCATTTATTAATCTTAGTTATGCATTTAATAATCTAACCATGACTATGTTTAATTTCATCTATAGCATCATAGATCTTCTTTCTATCTTGCCTTGAAATTCAATCTACAACTATGAATAGTGACTTGGATTGAATCTTGAACTCTATGAATATTTATTTGAGGAATGTGATCTATGAATGTTTCCTACATCAATAAAAACAAATGCAAAGATCTATATCATAACACATAATTTAAAATGCAATTGTGTTTGCATCTAGATCACTGCTCAACATCAATTTTTTTCCTTAGATCTCCTCACCCAATATCATCTTATTTATCTCCCATATTGATTTAGGCATTGACTGTTGGATCAGTTTCCCAAAGCTTGATCCAACCTCAACCTGTCTTACCCACTATTTTATATCAAAGTCTGTACATGCTCATAATTTGGTGAATAAATATTTGTTAAGTAGTATAGTTCAGTTTGTTTAGTATTTTGTTATAGGTTATATTTTGTATAGGTTTAAATTATAATTTTTTGTCTTGCATTCAATGTAAATGCTATATGATCAAAGTCTTAAAATTGAAAATATAAAGTTGTGTCCAATAATAATATATGATTATTGTTTATCATTTAAGTTAAATGTTATGATAACTTGCAAATAGTTTAATGGTCTTAAGTATGGTTAATTGGTTTTATAAAGTCAAAATAGTTGTTCTATGTCATTCTTGAGTCAAAATTAAAAAAATAATCATCAAAATATCAAGTTTTTATGTCAAAGTGTCAATATTAAAGTCCTTGTTGGTATATAGTCATTATCTATAGTCATTTTTTCAAAAGTCGTATTTTATAAATGACACATTATTAGTGGAAAATGACATCCTATTTTAATTCAATGGTTATAATGGATAAATGAGAAAAAAATAAGATAAAAATAAAAATAAGGTAGAGCTAAATGAAAATAACTACAAAATATATATATATTTAATGTGCTAAAATAGGTTCACCCAAATGTTGATATTTATAGCAAAGGTATGTGTATAATGAATTCTTTTATTAACAATATCTTTGATAAATTGTCTCAAGAGGCATCCATGCTTGCTCATCACAACAAGAACCCAACTATTACATCTAATAAAATCCAGATAGATATATGTCATGTCTTGTCATGAGAGCTTTCTAGACATGTTATTTTTTAAGATACCAAGGTTGTCATCAAGTTTTTTTTCTTTTAAATGAGAATTTTTACTTCTTATATGTTGGAGTACACTGGAGTATTTAGGATTTATATTCCTCTCATTATCTAATAATGAAATGGCACTTTTTCTATAGTGGTACACACACACACACACACACACACACACACACACACACACACACACACACACACACACACACACACACACACACACACACACACACACACACACACACACACGCACGCACGCACGCACGCACGCACGCACGCACGCACGCACGCACGCACGCACGCACGCACGCACACACACACACACACACACACACACACACACACACACACACACACACACACACACACACACACACACACACACACACACACACACACACACACACACACACACACACACACACACACACACACACACACACACACACACACACACACACACACACGCACGCACACACACACACACGCGCATGCACACACGCACGCACACACGCACGCACGCACACATGCACGCACGCACGCGCGCGCGCACACACACACACACACACACACACACACACACACACACACACACACATAAATATATAATTTTTAACACTTATTTGTATGTGTGACAAATAAGAGGTGTATTTACTATTTTCCCTCATTGTGTATTGCATAAAAAAAGTGTTATGGAGATATAGGAATGAAATTTGAGTAGATGGTTCCTGCTTGTAAGACCCCACACTATATTGGTTGATGAGATTCCTTAAGTGAATGGTTGATTATAAATGTACCTATTTGAATTTCTCATACTAATTTGATTGATGTGTTCTTTATAGTGAATGGTTGATGAAAAGTTGATGTGTTCCTTATCTAATTTCATTAAGTCTTGTGAAACACAAATTACCATATAAGGCCTAAGGGGGGAATGTTAGGAAATAATTAGTCCTCACATTAATTTTTTGTGAATAATTACAAAAGTAATAATTCACTATTAGATATATTTGGTTATAATATAATAATTTGATTGTGATATTATTATGAGTTATAATAATATTATGATTATAGGTTTATGAGTATTCATAAAGATATGAGGAGATATTTTTGGTGATATGGTTCACCCTGTCTATAGGAAATACATTACTATGTATTTTTAATAACCGTAATAATATGTAATAGATAAATATTTGTAGTGAATAATGTTATATTATGACTGTGATTTTATTATTAATTTATGTATATTTTCCCTATGGATTATATTTAAGTTTATTTGCTTGAAATAAAGATTTAGTAAGCTCCTCCATATCTTAACAACATGGGCCTAAAACCCCACATAATGGTGATCACCTACAACTTCCACATGTAGTCAAGTAGTTTGAAAAAATAACCTTGTCCAATCCTTATGAAGGTATTGTCATTGTTGAGGATTTTTTAAGGGAGAGTAAGACATTCAAATAAGCTATGAATATTATTCAAATAGGTTTTGAACACCAACTAGTAAAAGGGTCATAGTGTCTCTTCTCTATGTCAGACTTATTATGGGAGGGTTCAAAAATCCAAATGATAGATTAGGTAGACCCTCAAAGGCCCATGCCACTCCTACACATCATCCTTCACCCCAATTGACATGAATTAACATTCAAAAGATAAGGAACCTTAGGAATCCAATTGTTAGGGTCCCTTCCCTAAACACTAATCCTTATAAATGGAAACACCTTCACTAGACCTCTTTAAATGGTACAAGTTTGAAGAATTGATCATCTACAAGCTTGTACCTATACATTAGCAGGATAAATGTCTCTTATAAATTGGAGGAATGGGTTATGATATGAAGTAGGGTGCCTAGATGTTAGCATATCTTGTGGATAGAAAAATCTAGATATATATGTCCATAGGAGGTTTTTTGAAATTCAATTACAATAAAGGAGTTCTCAACCCTAGACACCTATAGCTAAGGGAGTCAAGTAGTGATTTATAGGTCTATTTAAGAGTTTTGAAGATAAGTTTAGGTGTTCATTTAATATCATGAAATATATGAAACATATACACCCTATTATAAATGCTAAAATATCTTCACAATCTTTAATAGGGATATTGAGGTTAATAAAGGGCTTGTACTGAGATACCACCTATAAGAAAGGTTAGGATGAATGAAAAGTGTAAATATCTATGCATAGATGAGAAAGAAATAACTGGGAATAGACATATATGATTAAAAAAGTTTAATAAAACTATGTTATATATAGGATTATTTGCCAAAGTTAATGGTGGTCTATTGAATTACTTTGGTTCTCTGAATCACGATGATACTAATAGACTAGCTAGTCCCAGTAGACCCAATTGGGCATGTACATGCTAATCAAGAGAAAATAGGGTTATGACTACAAGATTGACTAAAGACTAATAGAGTGATGAGTTGAGGAGGTATATGAGATTAAATAAGATATTGAATTATATAATTAATAAACCATAGACTCCATGAAGAAGGAAACCTCAATTATAATTTCACACACAATCAAGAGCATATAATTTTCACCTATAAGCCTGACTATAGATGGAGAACAAGTTGAGAAATTAGTCATATTAATGGTGCCTTAAAAGTGCAAGGAGTGAATTGAGATTGATAAAACCAATATAAAGGATGATCAATGTTTATAAGTGGGGATAATATTGTCATGAAGGTAAAATCTCATTCTCTTATATAGTCAAGAATGCATAATTATTACCCATAGGTAGGGTCACAAAAAAGATCAAAAGTGTGAGGAACAACACATGGAGGTAACATGTAAGGGTGAAAAAAAAGTCTCTTGATTTATTTCCTAAGAGTTATCAGCCTATATTTAATTTTATATCCCTCTTAAACAAAAGAAGAGCCTTGAAAAGCTAGTTAGGCCTATTAGGCCTAAACTAACATGTAAAGACCTACACATGGGAAATCATACACATTTTCATGTTTCAATAGTGTTTGAGTGTAGGAAGCTTAAATAAGATGAGAAAAAACATTCTAGAAAAGGCCATGACATTTTGGGACTCAAATAGATAGAGGAAATCTCAATGTGTAGACATCTAACGTCAAACTAGTTTAGTGGGTCATGAACCCTAAGCATGATCTAATAGGGTGGCATAGAATATATGAAGAAAATATTCCAAATAGGAACATTAAAATAGGTTAGGTGGGTTGTAATATACCCTTAGAAGGTGTTTTAATTCAAAACTAAATATATTTTTCTCTTATGCACCCTTTTCTTGTCTCTTGACCTCCTAGAATGTAGGGTTTTGAGTTGAAAAGGCACTTTATTCACATTGAAACACCAAGGAGTAGATGAATGGGGTTCTTAGATACTAGGATAATTTGAAGGAGGTTGTATAATTGAATTTCTTGGCATTATTTTTTTATTTCAATCCCTTAGGGATATGAACAATCATTAAGGATCCATGCCACTCTAAATCATGCCTAAACCCCATAAAAGAACCTGATGGGAAAGATCATGGGAAATTTTCAATAAAATTCCTTGACTTGGATTAAGAGACACCTATAACACCTTGTGCACTCTAAGAAGGTTTTACCCATGGAAGTAGTTTGTATGGATAGTTGTATGGATACACACCAAAACCCTATCTTTCTCAAGGTTTAATGATGGCTTCAAGGTAAAGAGATTTATGAATAGTTTAATATAATTTAGGAGTGTAATTTTAAGTGTATTCCATCCTATTAAATCACAAACCACTCTTAATTAATCCTATAAATGATCTTGCATGCTTGCACTAAACATCTAGTCTAGAAGTGTTAGTGAGAGGTGCCCTAGTCACCTAAATAAGCAAGATTTATAGGTGTGCACTATTTGTAAGGAATATTTAATGGTGGGAGATGATTTATTAGAGTTAAAAAATTCTCACTTACCTCTTCTTAAGTTCTATGTAGGTCTTGTGATTGTCCAAGAACCTAGCACTGAGTGATTAGGCCTAGTTGCCTAATAGGCCTACTTAGTCAACTAATAGAGATGCCTATTGTCATTGAGGGCTTTAAATGGAATAAATAGAGGGACATAAAAATATTTTTAAATGATAAATTGAGGATATAATTCATATTTCATGTCCATTATGGAGGATTTGGTGGTTTTAGGTCTAGTCAACATGAAAAAAGGGGAAGGTAGGCTACTTAATGATCAATAGAGGTTAACTAAATCATAATCCTATGATTATAAATGTCAAAATGAGAGGTATTTGAATAATTTATCATGATAATAATATGAATGGATTTAATTAATATTGAAGGATTCTTCATTAGACCATTTCCTATGTCATACTCTCATTGAAGGCCATCATGCAGTCAAGGAAACACATGGAGAGATCATGAAGTTGTTACTAATGCTTGTAACTACTAATTTAGTGAATGAGGTTCATCATGACCTATTATCCACACTTTCATGCCATATTATCCTCTCTTTCCCTTCTCTTTTTCTATAAATTGAGGCAAGAAGGCCATTATATGCATCCCTCAACTAGGTATGAAGAAACTCTACCCAAATTTTACCTTGTAAACCTTTTGAATGAATATAAAGACTAGTTAAGATTTTATTGATAGCTTAGTGTGTTATATACTTATTGATTTGTATAAGTGTATAATTTTATATTCCTTTGTATGTCCTTGTTCTCACCTAGTTACTAGGATACTATCCTAAATAGGTTATATGATGTGTGGAATGTTAGTGACTATGATTGAAGTGTAATATAGTTGGTAGTGTCTTAAATAAGACCTCTCATACATCAACTTCAAGTGGTATCTATCTACCATAACCTTCATGCCAATTATTGATGCTTATGAGTCTCTTGGAGAACATGTTTTAGTCACTAGTTCTATTTTGATTCAGTGTTATTGAAGGGTCAATTAGAGTGGACAAGACATTGTTGGTGCATCACCTCCCTTAGCTTAGGTTTTGTTTCATGAATCTCCTTATCCATTTTCATCATCAAGTTAGTATATTTTAAGAATAGAGACATAGATAGTGAATCATGGAATCTATCCATAATATTAAAAGTTCACCTCATAAACTAGGCCACCCACACCTAGAGGTGATCCAATTGTATTAGATGGATGAGGAAGGCTTGAAAAACCATTGCCTCGAGGGGGAAATATAGACTGATAACACTAGTATTATCTTCTCTTCACATGTTTTTTTTTTTTTTTAAATTATATCAAAATGGTCGATCCCATTATTTAACTAGTCTCTTAATTTTTTATTTATATCTAACAAAATAAATCTAATCGATCTTTTTATACATAATTTTCATTTTTCATCTAACAAAATCAAACTAGTCAATCTAGTCATTTTTTATTTTCTTCATTTTATGTACAACTAACTAAATATATCTACTCAATATTGGTTAATAGTCATAATTTATTTCTTATCATACTAAATCAACCTGCTCAATTTTTTTTATTAACTATATATTCAGTTGTCTACCTTTACATAATTACAAACCTCACTTGAACAACCCAGTCAACAAAAATTTAACAATTCTAATAAATCAACCTTGTCTATTTTATTCTACTTTCTAATCTCATTATTAATAGCTTAAAATTTCAACCTTATCAATTTTAAACAACTTACAATTCTTAATTTTCATGTTAAAAGATCCTATTTCTTATTTTACTCAATTTTTAGTTCTATCAAACTATATACACACAATAAAACTAGATTTATTAGTTTGATCTTGCTCTATGTTTTTGTTTTCTACCCTTAAACTAAATAAAATAAATTTATTTCTTTTTTTTGGGTTTAATTTTCAAATAGATAGTATTGACCAACTTGATATTATTTTATATTGCTTGTTCAACTAGATTGACCTACTCAATTTTGTTCTGTATGTTTCATTTTATAGAATAAGCAAAGGATATTAACTACTATTTTTATATTCCTTACAATCACTCTTAATTTAGAAATAAAAAATTGGTTTCCTATTCATTTTATTTCAAAAATTACAACCTAGTTTTCAACAAATTTATTTTCTCCTCTACTTTCATCTTATTTAGTTTTCCATAGAAACTATGTACTAGTAATTTTAAAACTACTTAGTTACTATCCTGAAGGGCTAATTAATATTTTGTCTATGGTCCTTGTCTATTATTTATAGACATCATGGCATGAGGGTATTTATGCAATATTCATATCCATAGTAAAAATCTATACATAGTCTTTAGTTTCTTGGTACCTCACATTATTTTGAAATGCCTAGGATTTCTATTTATATTGAACTTTAGGAATCCAAAAATTTATTTTATTATGTGGTTCATAAATTAGTGATTAAATTAAGAAGCTACTTACAACTTACCCTTGAAATTAGGTTTAGTTGGATATGGGAAATATGCTTCCTCCATTTTTAGTGCTTTGAAATATTAGGTTATCACTATCTAATGGACAAGCCAGCTGTTGAGACCAATATACCCCATTATTTTAAAAATTGGGACCCTTGATAAATCCTGAGAATTAACATGGAAACTTGGCATGTTAATTTGATTTATATAATTTGAAGACCATCTACTTTATCAAAAGAAAGCTTACTCAATTATGTTTTGCTTTAATTTTGACTAATAGTGCTAATAAATGATCTTTATTGCTCTTAGTTCTATGTTTCATGGTGGTTTCCATTGAAAAGTTCATGTTTTTTAACCATGGCAAAATCTTCAATTTAAATTTAAATATTGGCAGGATCTAAATTAGTGAGAACCTTTTAAAAATATATTTTGGGCCTAAGTATAAAATTCATTTTTTAAGCTTAGTCATGTTTATTAACATGACTAAGACTTAAGCTTAAAAATTCTTGGTGACCCTTTGTTATTTACCCCTTTTAAAATTTCTTATATGTCTAACTAATATTTGTTAAACAAGGTCCTTCTAATATATTTCTTGGCTTAGCCTAATATTATAACCCTAAGGCCCCATTTATGTTTACTAATATAAAAGGGACCTCAATCCTAAAACCTTAGCTAAAACTCTAGTTCCTCTTGTCCACTTTTATGTTAGCAGTCCTTTGATTTATACACCTTAGCCTAAGATTTTAATCCTAAGGCATTAACGTATTTATTTATACAATAGAGACCTTTGTCTTAACACCTTATCCTAAGTCTTTTTATATCACCATAATCCTAACTTAATTCCTCATATCTTGCAAGATCTAACGACCCTCACTTTATCACAACATTTGATCTAATAGAGCAAGAAAGGCCCAAGCTTCAACTTAAATAACATGCACTTAGGTTGATCTGACTATTCACCCTTCCTCATGGCCTTCCCATAAAAAAACACAAGGGAAGCTTGATGTAATCCCACACACAACCCACTGAAAAATCACACTTAAGCTCTCAAATCGCTATCAACAGTCCTCACTTTATTACAAAGACCTAATCAAATAAAGCAAGGCATAGTTGAAAGGTAAAAGGGATAAAAAAGGACAAAATATTGACACACAGTGCCTTCACATTTTAAGATTAAAATAAAATTGGTCCTACCTGATAAAGAAACCAATCATGGGTAAGCTCTTAGATCATGATCGATGGATGATGCTTCATCATAAATTTTGATCCAATAGAGCATAATAGGTCCAAGATCCTAGGAAGCCCCATGGATGTGCCAAGTCTCACTCCCTAATTCGTCCATAATAATTATATGAGCTTAAAATTGATGTTCATTTGAACATCATTTTACATCTAAGAGGATGAATTTGACATCCATGCGATTGTCAACTTTAAGCCCATCAAATTAAAAGCTTCACTAGCTTAAAATAGACATTTGTGAGACCACCATTTGATGTTTTTGAAAAGGTATTTGACATATACAATACCACAAAATTTAATATAATTAATTATCCCACTCAAGCTCAAAATGCATTCCAAAATATTGCTAGAAGGATCAAAAATTGCTTTATAAGTTAAGGGAAATACTTAGAGGATGTTCAAACATTGAAAATCTTTGATCTACAAAATATGGAAATGTCTTACCATTTAAGTATATGAAAAATAAAACTTAGCCTAAATATATTCTTTAAGGTCCCCATGGAATTTTGTCCAAATATTATGAACCTCAAACTATATACATATACTAAGGACTTAGACCAAGTTATTTCTAGCTAATGTTTTTAATGTGTTTTGTCAATACAATGAAATGCTATTCATTAGACCATCATATATTATTAATTCCTTTGATAATATTTTATAAATCCATGAAATAATTATTTTAAACCAATTCACACCTTCTGTTTAGAAGAAACATAATGTAAACAATGGATTAGAACATTTAACCTTGGCCCCCCTTTATATGATTTAGAAAAACATAGACATAAATCCCTTAACCTAAGGTTTATGTCATGTATAATAAACATGTAAAAAACCTTAGCCTAAGTAAATTAAGTGTAATTCCCCCTTTAATTAAGTAATAACTTAAAGTTTTGGCAAATCTATAAATCAACGGTTCACGCTTTGTCACTAGATGTTGATCTAGTGGTGTGAAGGAACTCATGAATATTAAAAGGCCCACAAGTTTGCTACATTGTCAATACTCATTCAATAAAGTAATGACATAAAATATAGAGTATGGTGAAGGCATGTAAATATTCTAAGTGTCACAACTACATGGCTTGGAATATAAAGAGCCAATCATAGGCAAGGGCTCAGATTAACATCAATGACTCACACTAATCCTAGATTTTGATCCTATGGTGAGAAATAAAAGAAGGTATTTTAAATACCAACAACTAATGCTCAAATTTAATTTATAAAAAATGTCATGAAAGGTATAAACCAATTCCATATAAGCATCATACAAGCAAAAAAGGACAAAATAGAATATCTTGTGGGTTCCAAAATGCAAAAGTATAAAGGCAAAGGTCCAAATCAAATACAAGGCATGTATAAGCCAAAGCCTAGATATATTCTACCATTAAAGCTCCAAAACCATAAACCCTACATAAAATTCACCCAAATAGACTCAATTGGTGATAATTTGATCCAAGGAGAACTCAATTATGTTTTTGAGTGCAAGAGAGCTTTCACAAAAATCATTTGTAATCTAGTGTGAGAAATTTATAAAAGAAGAGACCATGGTAGCATGTAAATAGCAATTTAAGGAAGATACCAACTTTTACTTATCAATAGATAATGAAGGTTGAATCTTCAAAGATATCAAATTAGACCTTATAACACTAAATATCCCAGGCATTAGGAATTGGTTTGAGATCTCCTTCATGATAGACGAGTTACCACCCATTTCCAAAGAATAATATAGGATCCCCACCACAAGTAGGAGGCACTATGACTTGGTTTTAGTCTATATGGTTAGCCATCACCGTGCCATGATAAAACTTGAGGTACTATAATGTATAGACATCCTTGCCCCCATAATATTGATTGTAGAGTAGATAATGAATAGATCATTAGGGAGGGAAATTTTATGAAAATAGCTTATATTTCTCCTATATCCTATGATAAATATTACAATCTCCCTCCCCCCCATGTTGACCAGTCTAAGGTCAAAGAATGGACTAATAACCATGATCTAGATTCCATCCTTAGATCCTGGCCACATCAAGGACCCCATATCTTTAGGGAATTTAAGGGGAAAATCCTAATAGTCTAATTCAGGGATGGCATTAGGGCAATAATGACCCTCTTGAACTGATCCTTTGTAACCACTTCAACCACATATGTGATTAAAATCTTGGTTCCCTTTGTACATTTCATGGTAGAGTAAAATATCACCCCTCCAATTGGAGATTTGACTAGTGTTTTCCTAGCCAATTAATTCACTTCTATTAAAAGGAAGAAATCCAAGGAATTATATATGATCTCCTACTTGTTAGATGCCCTACTTGCCTTTATCAACTTCCCAAGTATTAGGAATTGGTCCCTAGATGGAAAAACTACCATTTTACACCACTATTCCAAATTACATATATTCAAGTATAGAAACCACATGTAACTTATTTATGACTACATTTACCCATCCATAGTGGAGGCCATCACATGTGTTCCCATGTCAAGGGTCCATCCACTTATTAAGAAGTATGTTGAAGTAGTAAGGGACATATGGTATTACCCTAATTGTATAGTTATCAAGATTGAGGGGATCATGCCTCAACCCTAGAGATTGATAGTATATGTTCTAAGTAAGATTTTGGAGCAAGAAATTACCTCTTAGCTCAGCCATGGCATTTATAAGACCTATAGAGAGAAAATGAAGGGTATTCTTGACCCCTTCCCCCTAACTATTGGTAAAATAATATTGAAAGACTTAAAATAGGGGATCATGAACTCAAAATTTTGGATCCAAAGAACATAGTGGGTGAGCATTTGAAAGACAAGAAACTACTCAAGCCTGAATATCAACATCATCTTGGTGTTCATTACACTATTTATATTAAGTCTTATAATTATGAAGAGGTATTGGTTAGGATCTAAGGAAACAACATTAAACTTGAACATAGGTTAATCAAGGATGACAATCCATTTAGGGAGGCATGGAAAATGTATCCTTTATAGTATCACTTTCTACCTGTTATATCTCAGATAGCCCAAAGACAACCCTAAGAAAAATAAACATAGCCACAACCTCAAGAAAAAAGTGTGAAAGGTTAAGATGAACAAGGCCATGACAAGGAGAAAGTAATGGAAGTCAAATTGGAAGAGAGGCCTAGAGAGGGGCCCTCATCTACCACACTACCCCAAATGCCACCTTCTCTAGTTTAGTACATAGACATGATAGCCTTAGATCCAAAAGAAACACTTGAGTTTTCCCTCAAGGAACTTGTAGAGGCATATAAAATTGATAGGGAAGAAGAACAATGTGAAGAAGCTCAGGCCTAAGAAAATGACCCTAAGAAAGATAAAGGAAAATAACTTACTCTAGGTATGGTCCCTATGACATTCTAGGAAAAGAGGAAATTAGAGTTAGAATTGGTTCTTATGGGACCAAGGAAGAGACCAAGATTGACCATCTCTCACCCCATGAGTGAGGTAAAATTTTTCAGTGATGAATTCCTCATTCATGGGATAATTATTCTTGACTAGTTCATTTATGGAATGTTAAAAAATATTCTTTCTCTCTCCCAGTCATAAGCCATGATGAGATTTATTGATATTGAAATACATGATGACATGAAACAATGGATTAGGACCATGGTAAATGAGAAAGAAAAAATGAGAATTGTGGTCGCTCAAAGACTAAAAATTAGAAAGATGGATGCTCTAAGAGCACCTAGTAGCTTAGGTGTGGAGGTCCCAAACCCTTCTAAATTAAAGAATCCAATCACTACCATCCAATTCAACCTTGAAATAGCTAGACTAGAAAGAGTTACAACCAAGACAACTATGGTTGGGGTAGAATAATTCACATTTCAAAGGGTGGATCCTTTCATGGGATTAACCCTAGTTGAGGGTCAGTAGCTTGGAGAGGCTAACATTCATGAAGAGTATGTGGAAAGCTTGATTGAGGTCCAGTCAACACAAGATAAAGTTATAATCTAGGGCATAAAATAGAGGACTATAACTTACAAAGATAAAAAAGAAAACCTGGAGACATAGGCAATCCTATCAATACTTGAGGTAATGACTAAAATGATTGATGAGTCATTTTATGGCATGTTTGAGGTACTTAAAATAATAAATCTAATGTAGAGTGCATTAGAATATCAATCTACATTAGCCAAGAGTCTAGTCACCCAATGGTAAGACTCAGAGGATAAAATAGCCAAGCATCTCAATATCCTAGTAACGAAATAGATCCCAAGATTTAGAACCATTAGTTTATGACACTTGACCATAATTTTATGAATTATGGTTGACAAGGTTCAAAGTTTGAGTGAATGGGACAATGATGTAGAATGACTTCAAAAAGATGATAAGGATTTCAAGGATTAAAAATATTTTTGGGACTATGTTTAAAGATCCTACACAAACCACTACCCTTGCAATTATAAGTGATAAAGAATTAAAACATAAGGCAACTTTGGTAACTCAAAATATCAAAGGAAAGAGCCAAGGAAAATCTAGGGATAATAAAAATAAGATCTTGGACATGATATTCAATGTTGGGGAGAGGATAAATGAAGCTAGGTGCATTAAAGAAGCCTTGTCCATAAATGACAAAGAATTTAAGGACCTAGTAGATCAAGAGGAGGAGTGTATCCTAAAGCTTGTTGTGGATCTAAAGCTAGTTGATAAGTAGTATACTAAGGCCATGAACATCCTCCAACAACAATAAGTAGAGGCCCAACCAACAAATTAGATAATATTATATTTTTTATAATTTTAAAAACTTTTGAAATTGAATATTCTATTGTAAGGGCATATGCTAGTCTATTAGCATATTTCTCCTAGGTTAGTTCAATTGTGAAGAATAAGTGTATATTAGAAATTTCTATAGAAAGACATATATCCTTATCTTTTGTACACCTCTATATTATAACTAACTAGTATACTACATAACCTTTCTATAAAGGCATGTATTACAATTTTTGAAAGGGAAAGAATTTGGAGAAAATTTTATACACATGAAGCAATTAATATAATCAAGGAGTTCTATAAATATTGTCCACATTTGACATGTTAATTACTAATATAGATTTTCTCTCAATTGCTAGTTAATGTCTTGAATTTCAATGGTGCATTTGAATTTTGAGTTGCATTTTCTAATCATAGGGTTCCTAATTTATGCATATGTTATATTAGTTGAAGGATTTTAGGTTTTGATTCACTTTATTTTACTCTATATTTAGATGTGCAAATGCTATTTAATTTCAATAGTAAATCCTTAAAATAGACCTAATTCTTACTAGTGATTCTTTATAGTATCCTTTGAAGTTTACCTAGTATATAGTGGAATTTGAGATTAGGATATTTTACATTATATATTGGTTTGAATGCATACTCAATTACAATTGATGCTTTGTCATGGTGTTTGATATTAATATTGGTAATCACTCATTTATTTTTTTCCTTACCCTTCATTTTGCCCCCTTTTTTTTACATCAGATCACTTTAGTTTTAATTTTATTATAAATATCCATTTAGATTAGTTTGTAGCTTATTATGTATCATATTTTACTAAGTAATAATATATATTCTCTATAATTCACAAAGAATGGACCTAGGTGGCACCCAACCACCAAATCATACAAATATTATGGAATATTTTATCTTGCTCTGTTGTTATTTCACCATAGGCAACTAGATTGCCAAAACCTATAACTCATGATCTAAATTTTATAAATTCTAAAATGAGAAGTTTTATTTAAACAATAAGAGCACCTATGGTTCATTTAGAAGAATCAACAAGAGAAGCTCCATTGGCACTAGAAGGAGGGCCATGAATTCTATGAATCTTTGTTGATCTTAGTGTATTTTGGTCTAAGATCAATGTATCTTTGTGTTTTTAGGTGAATTATTTGCTTAGAAGTATAAAGATAATTCATCTTTGATATTTATAACACTTCTTTGTGCTTCCTTAGATAAAGATTTAAGTTCTTCAAGATTTGATACTTGTTATCAATAAATTTAGCCTAAACTTTGAAAATCCATAGTTTTTGAGGTTAGGATAGCTCATTTTGATCAAAGGTTGGAATATCTTTCATAGATATAAGTTATTTTAGACTTAGACTTATAAATATAGATCATATTTATGTAATTAAACACACTTTTGAGCTAATTTAATCAAAGATCAGCATCCTTTGAAATATTTTTTATGACCTTTGAAAAATAAGCTCAATGTGAAGGTCTAACTCTTGTTCTTTATAAAATTTATCTTGATACATTGTATTTCAAGTATTATGTTCAAATTTCAAGTTAGAATTGCCTAGGATTAGAACAAGATCACACTCGGACACCAAGGAGACTTTGATCAAGCTTGATGTCCATAGAAAATCCAGACATGACAAAGGTAGATGTAGGAGTCTAAGTCTCTTCCAACATCACCTCTTCAAGGTACCTATGCCTTCAATATTATTCCATAAATGGCTTGGTTGGGAGATTCTTCAATTAATGTGTTAGGTGTGGTTCATGATATCCCAAGAAACCTTAATAAATATCTACCTACATTAGTCCAACCAGAATAGTAACTTATGAAGAACACATAAAATATTTTAAAGCTACCTTAAGGTTACTAAATGTTGTGCATGAGGATGTAACATGTAGGTTGTTTCCATTTACTTTTAAATATGTAGCTTATGAATGGTTTTAAATTTTCTTGATAATTATATCATAAGTTAGAATGATTTAAATAATGTGTTTATAGATCAATTTGGTAAGATTGCCAGTCCTTGTGTTATTTACCATCAATTTACTACCATTAAAAAGGATGCCAGTGATCCTATCAGATCCTTCAATTCTAGATTTTAGAAAATGTATAGCAGGACCATAGATCCTTATAATCCTGATGATGTTATAGCTTTAGATATATAAAGATGGAGTGGATCTTATGACCTTTATATTCTTGAAAAGATATATTCTAGTTTCAACTACCTTGACCCAGTCCTATTCTGAATCAATGACCATTAATGATCAAATGCAGCCCCAAGGGTAATGGCTTAATTAGTCCCAAATGTCAACCCACATATGCATATGATGAACTTATTCCCCAACAACAACTAGAATATCCCAATACCAAACCAACTCCCAAAATTAAATCAATTGCCATTAACTCATACAGTTCCTAATTAGAATCTAGGGTTCTTGAGTCATCCTACTAATGGATTCAATGTAAATTGTCAATGAGATTTACTAGAAATTATAGGTGTTAACAATATCTAGGTACATAATTTTGAAACTCTTAAAAATGAGAATGAGTCTATCTTGAAAATAAATAAAAAATTAAGCACTAATTTCCTTCAATTACATAAACAAGTAGGCAATACTAGAGAGCACTCTAGTAGGAAATTCTCATTTCAAAGGTTTAATAAGCTAGAGAATAGGTTTTAGAATGATAATTTTCACAACAACAAGGCTAATGAACCATATTCTATAAGAAATAATATGGACACTAATCTTACTGACATTGCATTACCTGATTATTATAGAGTGCATTTCACAACCAACATGGAAAAATTGATTGTATAGAGTTTTTTAAAGCCTTTGAGGCTTTCTAATAGGAGGTAGATACATTTGAAGTTTTCCTTAATAAACAAATTAGTGTAAGATCCTTAGGATCTAAGTCATCTAATCAAACCTTCATGGTTGACACCATTGATTGCCCGTTTCAAGAGTAAAATAAACCTGATGAGATCCTTGAGGAAATCAAAGCCTTTCAACCATTCTTAAAGAAGACCTATCCCTTGAGGACTACAGAATAGAGGAATTCCTTGACTAATTCAAGACCCCAAAATAACTTTGGAACTCCTCTTGACACCTCTTCAAACAACAATCTAGAGCCACCTAAAGGGAGTACATCTAAACCTAGCATTGAAATTCCTAGTACTTTTAAGACTAGTTATAGCATAGTTGAGGACATAAAAAAATAAAGTCTAATATTAATTTTCAAGAAATCATGTAGATTACATAGCAAAGGGACCTCTTGCTATAATCTCTATTAAATAAGTCTAATAATCCACCCAAGGCTGATCATGCCAATGTGACCATGCACAAAGCTAACATTGAATCTCCCCCTTTCTTGCTCACTCACAAGATGTTTGGTAAGAATTTACATAATTGCTTACTATATTCTAGATAATCTACAAATATCATTACTATAGTTATATACAAACAACTCAGTTTAACACCTATAGATTCTAATAGGGTTGTCACCAAATTAGATAAATCTAGAGTCAAGGTTGTAGGGGAATTATGAAATGTTTACATGAAACTAGATTTTGAACCTAGGGTGAAGCAATTCATTGATATTTAAGTGGTTGATATACCTAATGTTTATGGTATCTTATTGAATAGGTAATGTTCCAAGGTTCTAAATGTTTACATGTCCATAAATTTCTCACATGTTTGGCTACTTTGGAAGGGAGTTCCTAATTAGATCAGGGTTGAGAGGGAACTAAGGATGAAACATATGATAATTGAGTATAATCCTTCAAATGAGAAGGTCAACATAATTGACTCATACTTATGGGTTTTTACCCTTGAAACTAATAAGGTATGTAATCCAAAGAATGCTCCTATTATTCTTAGATTATGGAAATTTTATTTTGATGGTGCTAAGTGTAATGTTGGATTAGGTGTTGGTATTATTTTAATTGATCATACTGATATAAAATACCATGCCTCTTATAGGCTCCAATTCCCTTGCACTAAAAATCTTGATGAATATGAATCCATTATCTTAGGTTTGAAGTTTTCTATAAATAATAAGGTTAAAGAACTACTAGTTTATCGTGATTTAGAACTAGTGGTTAACCAAGTAAGAAGCAAATACCAGTGCAAGATCTCATCCTGAAAAGGTATACGCTTAGATTTTGATACTTTATTGAATCATTTGATGCTTTTAGCATCACCTCCATCCCAAGAGAGGAAAACTAAGTTTTTGATGAGTTGGAATTTATTATAGCTAACCTCATGCCCAATAAGGATTTCCCTAGTTTTAACATTGAGTTGATCCCTTATCCTTCAGTGCCTGATAATGTAAACCATTTACAAGTTTTCAATGATGACCAATAGATATTATATTTCATGACCAATTTTGGATAATTTGATGATCATATTATTGACTAAACTAATGAAAATGCATCGAAAGAGGACAAGTTTGATGGTAAAGTCATCCAGTTAAATGACAACAAGATACCCTAGGGGATGATTGATCTAGAGAGACTATTTAATTAAGACAAACTTTTTAGAGTTTCTAAGGTTCCCAAGGTAAGTGTGAAATAATATAATGTTTTTTACCTTGGACTATAAGATCAACCCTAACTAGTTAACATTGGAAAAGCCTGTATAAACCTTGAGAACAAGAATGGTAAATAACTCCTTACCCAATACAAGGATGTCATAGCTTGGTCCTATGATGATTTAAATATCTTTGATCCTAAGTTCATCACTCATACCATCCCTCTTAAAGAAAGATAAAAATAATTTAGGTATAAATAAAGGCCTATAAACCCTATCTTAGAACCCATGATCTTTAAGGAGGTCAAAATATTACTCGATGTTATGATAGTCTTCCCATTAGACATTCTACCTGGGTGGATAACTAAGTGACATTTAGGAAGAAGAATGGTGGGATTAGAATTTATATTGACTTCAAAACTTAAAAAATCATAAAAAAGGATAATTATCCTCTCCCTTAACTGGACCAAGTGATTCAAGTTATTTTAGGTTTAGTTATGTTGTATTTCCTTGATGGTTGTACAAGTTATAACTAGGTTTTGGTTGATAAAATTGACATGATGAAAACAACCTTCATAACAAAGTGGGGAACATTTAATTAAAAGAGGATTACCTTTAGACTATTCAATGTAAGAGATACTTTCCAAAGAGCTATGGACCATACCTTCTAGGGCCTGATAGGTAAATGCATCATTATTTATATGGATGATCTAATGATTTTTTCTAAAAATAGGGAATATCACTTCATGCATTTGCATCAAGTGTTTGAAATATGTCAAAGGTATGGCATTTCCTTAAACCTTAAGAAGATTATATTTTATGTGACTAAAGGAAAATTATTGGGTCATGTTATAACCAAATATGGGATCTCTATATATATTGAAAGATTGGAGACCATATCTAGAATAAAACCTCTAAATAGTAAAAAATAACTAAAGTCATTCTTTGGTAAGATAAATTTTATAAAAAAGTTTATTTCTAGCTTTACAAAGATTTTCATTCCACTGAATGACATGTTGAAGAAGGATGCCAAAGTCACATGTAATGAAGAATCTAAAAAGGCATTCAATGATATAAAAGAGGCCATTAGCCAGGCTCTAGTCCTCATAAGCCTTGACTTCTCAAAGGACTTCTACCTTTATTCCTTTGCATTTAACCACACCATACATACAATGTTATCTCAAAAAATTGATGGGTATGATCACCCAATAGATTTTATGAGAACTAATTTTAAGAATGTTGAGCTAAATTATTCATTGATTGAAAAGGAAGCATATGCATTAGTTAAGGTAGTTAAGAAATTCAAGCATTATATCCATAGAAATAAGGTACATGTTATCTTACATGACCCTACCACCAAACTTATGTTAAGTCAAAATGAATTGGGAAAATGTAGAGGTAAGTGGATGTTATTTTTCTAGGATTATTACTTGGAAATGAAAACAAAAAAATTGTTAAGATGCCAAGTTCTGATCTAGATGATTGTTAATACTAACCCTAGACTAAGTATTATGCAAGTAGATCAATAAAACTTTCGAGCTAGTGAGTGGTATCATTCAATCATAAATTTTATAATTAATGGTATTTATCCTATATTATTATCCAAGGAATAGAATATTTCCCTAATTTTTAAGGTGACTCACTACCTGATCAAGGATGGGGTCTTGTACAGAATAAAATTTAAAGGAATTTACTTGAGATGTGTCTCACAAGAGGAGGCCACCCAAATCATGAGTTCCTTTCATGAAAAGTTGGGTAGTGGACATCTATTTAAGAGGAACACAACCCATAAAATTCTTAGATATGGATATTTTTTGCCAATTATTTTTAAAGATGATCATAAAAATGTGAGGGAGTGCCACTTGTGTCAAGTCTTTAGCACTAAGGAACCAAAGGTAGGAATACCTCTACAACCAGTCATGGTTAATAAACTCTTTGCTTAATTGGGGCTAGAATTTATTGGGGTAATCAACCCTAATTCATCTAAAGGTCACAAATATGTCCTGATTGCCATAGACTATTGCACAATGTGAACTGAAGTTGTAGCCACCAAATAATGCAAGATTAAGGAAGTGATCAACTTCTTGGAGGAAAACATTTGTACTAGATTTAGAACTCTAATCTCTCTAGTATGTTACAATAGGTCAACATGTATATCTATAGAGATGATAGAATTGGATTATGATATTGGCATTACTCTCAAGTTTGCATCTAGCCATTATCCCCAAGGAAATGGATTTTTTGAGTCTATAAATAAAAACCTAATGAAGGCAATCAAGAAGTTTGCTACAGATAAGCCTAGGCCCTAGTATAAGCTCCTTAAATTTATACTATGGATGGATACAATAAGAATCAATAAATCATTAAGATCCTCACCATTTATATTAGTTTATGGATAAGAACTAATTTTTCCTATCACTTTCAAGTTTCCCACATATAGATTTATGTAGGAATACAAGGAAGAGAGCCAAGAACTTTCCAACTCTACATTGACAAATATAATTCAAATGATATATGAAAGGGGGAAAACCTTTATGGATTTTAGTAGACATCAAACCATAGTCAATATATGGCTTGATAAAAGATAAAAGATCAAGGTGTTTAGACAAGGAGACCTGGTTTTCCTTTGGGATAAAGCATATGAGCCTTAGGATAAGCATGGAAAATTCACACCTTTATGGATTGACCCATATCAGATTGTAGAAACATTGAGAAAAAACACCTTTAATCTCAAAAATATCTAAGGAGGATAATCCACATTGCCCACCAATGGGAATTAACTCAAGAACTACTTTGATGCCACTCTACCAAAGGTTTTCATGGAGTAAACCATAAGATGGTTAGATTTAAAATAGGTAGGCTAGCTAGTTTCCTTTTATTTCTTTCCTTCTTGTCCCTTGTTTTTACATAAACATGTATATATTTATTTTATTTCCTTTGATTTATTACTTTCCTACTTTCTATTGTGTTTTTCTTTCTTATTATTTTTTCCTTGATTCCAATAACTCATTTTGGACAATCTTGAGCTTAAAGTTATGAAGTCTACCTAAAAATGCCAAAAATTCAAAATTGAAGGTGTGTACCCTATGCATATAATAACCATGGTCCTGAAATACAAGTATAATGTTGTAATTTACAAAAACTTGTAAAGACCAATAGAATAAGTTAACTATTTCATGAGACCCTGACCACTATCTTGACTTCAAAATTGTTTTAAGAAGACTTGGGATTGTAGGGTGAAATCTCAAACTATCATGATATATGCATACTAGCACTTAATCAAAATCCTTACCAGTGATAATGATTACAACCATAGGTGATTATCTAAAAATCAAACACATGACCAAATCCTAAAACCTGGCTATTATGGTTCCCAACCTTGTTAATAGTATAAAAGTCCTAAGGAAATACAAAAAAACTCAATGCAAAATCAAAAGCTTCTAGGCATAGGTGATTTTCATAAACTCCATCAAACATATGGATGCCTAGCTGGAAATGGATCAAGGCCTTGAGTGGATCAAAATGTATCTTTATTGAGGCTATGGATGCCTAGCTAAAAGCAGAGCAATGCCCAAGCCTTCCTTGAGATAAAAGCATGATTTTTAATGAACATCTTAATATGATATAAGTTAGTGTTAGTGATTAAGGACATAAAACTTGGAAGTTGTCTCTTGAACCCCATGACAAATGGTAAGTGGAATCAAAACACACACATAATATGGCTAGGTCCTGATGATTAACCCTAAGTTTGCAAGTGCAAGTTTTGTTCCAACCATGATATGATCTGAATGATGGTATGATCAAGTGGAATAGATAGCCTAATTATTTGGATAAATCATAGTTTTTAGGTTATAACATATTTCTATGTTTCCCCCATGAGTTTCCATTTATTGGGACCAACATACCTTCATTATTTTAAAAATTGGGACTCTTGAAAAACCCTGAGAATGAATATAGAAACTTGTCCTGTTAAGGTCATTTGTAGAATTTAAAGATAATCCAATTTATCAAAATCAAGCTTAATCAGTTATGTTTTGATTTAATTCTGACTAGCAATGCTAATAAATGATCTTTATTACTCTTAATTGTAGGTCTCATGGTGTTTGTCACTGAGAAATTCATATTTCTAAACCCTAGCAAAATCCTCAATTTAAATTTGAATATGTGTGGGAATTGAATTAGTGGGAACCTTTATAAAATTTATTTTGGGCCTACGTATAAAATTTATGTTTTAAACTTAGTCATGTTTTTTAACATGACTAAGACTTAAGCCTAAAAATATTTGGTGACCCTTTGTTATTTCCCCCTTTTAAAATTCCTTATATGTCTAACTAATATTTGATTTGTAGGGTCTTTCTAATATATTTCTTGGCTTAGCCTAAGGTTTCAACCCTAAGGCCCCATTTTTGGTTATTAATACAAAAAGGACCTTAGTCCTAACACCTTAGCTAAAATTTTGGTTCCCTAAATCCACTTTTATGTTAGTCCTTTGATTTATATACCTTAGCCTAAGATTTTAAACCTAAGGCCCTAAAATATTTAAATATATAATCAATACCTTAGTCTTAAAATACTATCCTAAGGCTTTTTATATCACCACATTCCTAACTTAACTTCCTTGCATCTCACAGGATCTAATAGCCCTCACTTTATTGTAGTATTTGATCCAATAGAGCAAGAAAGGCCCAGGCTTCAACTTAAATAGCATGCATTTAGGTTGATATGATGGTTCACACTTATTCATATCCTTATAATAATATGGTGAAAGGTAATCCCAATGTAATCTCACACACAACCCATTGGCCAATCACACTCAAGCTCTTAGATCGCTATCGATGGTCCTTACTTCATCATGGAGACCTAATCAGATAGAACAAAAAATAATTAAAAGGTTAAAAGGATATAAAAGGCCAAAGGATCAACATTAATCAAATTCACATTTGAAGATTAAAATCAAATGGGTCTCACCTGACAAATCAACCAATCATCAGCAAGCTATTGAATCATGATTAATGGCTAACGCTTCATCACAAATTTTGATCTGATAGAGTGCACTATGTCTAAGATCCTAGAAGGCCACATAAATGTGCCAAATGGCACTCCTAAATTGGGTCAAAATAATTTTATGAGCTTAGAATTAATGTTAGTATGACCATCATTTTACATCTGTTAGGATGCATTTAATGTCTATACAATCGTCAACTTTAAACCCATCAAATTAAAAGCTTTAATAGCTTAAAATTGTTGTTCACACAACCATAATTTGATGTTTTTGAGTATGTATTTTATGTCCACAAGACCATAAAATTTAATATAATTAATTATCCCACTTAGTATCAAAATACACTCCAAAATCTTGTTGGAAGGCTTGAAAATTATTTTACATGCTAAGGGAAATGCTCAGAGGATGCTTAAACATTGAAAATATTTGATATAAAAAATATAAAAATGGTATTATGGTTTAATTATATGAAAAATAAAACTTAATCTAAATCTATGATTTAAGTTCCCCATGGCATTTTGTCCAAATATCATGAACCTCAAACTATACACTTATACTAAGGACTTAGATCAAGTTATTTCTAGCTAATGATTTTAATGTGTTTTGTCAATATAATGAAATCCTATTTATTATACAATTATATCATATTAATTCCTTTTAAAATATTTTATAAAGCCTTAACATAAGTATTTTAGACCAATTCACACCTTGTGTTTATAAGAAACATAATGTAAACATCAACTTAGAATATTTAACCTTGGCCCCGCTTTATATGATTTGAAAAAAAATAGACATAAATCCCTTAGCCTAAGGTTTGAATCATGATTAATAAACACTTATAAAACCTTATCCTAAGTAATTTAAGCATAATTCCCCCTTTAGTAAATTACTAAATTAAAGCTTAGGCATCTCTATAAATCAACAGTTCACATCGTTTGAAGTTGACCAATGATGTGAAGGCACTCATGAATTTCCAAAGGCTTTTGATCTCACTTCATGGCTAATTCTCATTTATCAAAGGATTTAAATAATATATGAAGCATGGGTAAGGTACATAAGTATGCCAAGTATAACAAATATAGGGCTTGGAACAAAAAGAGCCAATCATAGGAAAGAGCCTAGATTACAAATAATGGCTTGTGCTAATCCTAGATTTTGATCCTATGGTGAAAAATAAAAGAAGCTATTTTAAATACCAATGGCTAGTGATCAAATGTAATTTATTCAAAATTCCATGAAAGGTCTAGACCAATGCCACATAGGCACCATGCAAGCATAAAAGGACAAAATACAAGATCTTGTGGGATCAAAAATGCAAAAGTATAAAGGTAAAGGTCCAAATAAAATCCAATGCACATATCAGCCGAATATTGGATATATTCTACTATTAAATCTATAAAACCCTAAACCCTACATAAAATCAACCTAAATGGACTCAATTGGTGATAATTTGATTGAAGGAGAACTTAATTATGTTTCTGAGGGCAAGAGATCTTTCATAGAAATCATTTACAATCCGATGTGAGAAATTTATAGAAGAAGAGACCATGGTGACTCACAAATAACAATTAAAGGAATATACCAACCTCTACTTGTTTACAGACAATGAAGGTTAGATCTTTAAAGATACTAATTTATACCTTACATCACTAAATGTCCCTAGTATTAGGAATTGGTCTGAGCTCTTCTTCATGATAGAGGAGTTACCACCCATTTCAAAGGAGAAATAGAGGATTTCCTCCGTAAACAAGAGACACTATGACCTATTTTTAATCTAGATGGCTAGCCTTCACCACACCATGTCAAAAATTAAGGTACTACATTGTATATACATCCTTGTCCCATCTTTATTGAGTGTAGAGTAGACAATGAATGGAGGGGAATTTAAGATTGAAGAGATCATGTTCCAACCCTATAGATTTCTAGTATATGTTCCAAGTAAGCTTATAGAGTAAGAAATTACCTCCTAGCTCATCCATGTCATTAATGGGACTTGTAATGAGAAAAGGAAGGGTATTCTCCACCCCTTCCCCCTGACTATTGAGAAAACCTTATTAAAAGATTGTAAATAGGTGGAAATCATGTCCACACATATGGATTCATTTGTATTTTATCTAGATGAACTCAAAATGTGGGATCTAAAGAACATAATGGGTGAGCATTTAAAAGATAAGAAACTTCCCAAGCCTGAATATCAGTATCAGCTTAGTGTTCATGACACCATTTATATTAAGGCTAAGAATTATGAAGAAGTGTTGGCCAGGATCCAAGGCCATAACATTAACTTGAACACAAGTTAACTAAGGTTTTCAATCCATCTAGGGAGGCATGGTAAATGCATCTTTTGAAATATCACTTGATACTTGGTCTATCTAGGAAATGCATCTTTTGTAGTATAAAACACAACAAAATGTTATTTCATCTTCCTCATGAGTTCCTTATTATAATGTTTCAAGTACCTTACTATAATAAGTTACTAATACATTTGAGCCATAACAAAAAATTCCAAGTACTACACCCTATTGAGTGGAAAATATTACCCTACCTCCATAGGGGGTAGCTAATTCTCCACTATAACAAGTGTCAAATAATCCACCAACTCAACTGGTGGAAGCCAACTTTCTATTAAAAGTACCAACCAATCCTCTACCAATGTAATCTAATCAAAAATACATTCTTATTAGCTAACCAATTTTTACTTCTATTTAACAAGGGACTTATTCAAGTTAAAAATAGGTTACTCTTATACAATTAATTCTTAAAAATTTATAGCATGTTCCTTTATAATTATAATAGGTACCATTAAATATTTAACTTACATTCCTCCATCCAAGCTTCAGTTCCATCTAAATCATCTCAACAAGTACCATATTGATAATACACCTCTAATCTAAGATTGAATATTCTTGGGAGAGCCAATCATGTTCAAATTTTCCAATAGTCTATGTTACCTCCTTTACAATGTCAAGGTAATCCACCTTTGACCACCCAAACAAATTTCCTAATCCATCTCATTTTGGTCCTACCTTCTAAGATTTTTAGGAGGTTAAAGATACAATTGACCATTCAAATAGGTGATCAAAGTAAGAAATTCAAGCTTGATGATATATGTTCTTATCTATTTAACATGATATACCTTCAATTACCTCTCCTACATCACTTTGAGATGTCTAATTTTTATAAATACAAAGGGAAAGGTGATCTAAATGAGAATTTAAAATATTTTTTGTCGCTTGTCAAGAGGTTGTTTATAGTGACATCTACTTACTTTACTTGTTTCACTATAGTTTGGTAGGACAACATTTAGGACTTGTTTGATAAATTCATGAAACATTTATCTTATAATATATAAAATTAATTAACTATGGTTGATTTATGATAAAATAAACAAATATTAAGAGAAAAATTTTATAATTATCTTTAATGGTGGCATACATTGGCCAGTTATATTCCACACAATCTCATCAACAAAAAACTAGTTGCAGTGATCATGACCAATCTTTAATTTGATATGGCTCATAATTTCAAGCTCAACTATGCCAACACCTTTGAATAAATCATTTATAAATGAATATAAATTGAGTAGACACTCATTGATAAGGGAATTTTAAAATTTTACGTTTAGATCTAAAAATAAAACAAATCTCAGGTATAAGGTACTACATAATCACAAGCAAGTACATTAGAGAATCCTAGACCCTTTAACAAGAATAAAAATGTTGTAAGAGATGAAATGATTGAATATAGACATGTGAAAATGGTGTACCCACTACTTGTACAAATAAACCTCCTACTCAATATATCACTTTAAAATTCCCCTTCCAATAATAAGTCATTCCCGTCATAGACCTTTTAGCAATCTAGGTGACCCTATTGATACAGTCTTTCAAAAACTAGTTACAACCAACATGATTATTTATCTAGTATCATGACCTTCTACTAAAGATAAACCTAATCCTTATTGGTATAGGGATAAAAAATTTTATGACTATCATCATGTTAAAGGACATATTATTCATAGATGTAAACATCTTCATAACCTAATTAAAGACTTGTTTGAAAATGGTGAAATAAATATGGATAATGTGGCTGCAAAATCTAACAAAATATGGGTATATATTAGAAACCCTTTACACAACATAAATATAAATATCAAAATCAAAACCATCATTAAGATAATAACCAAAATCAGAATAGGTTACCAAATAATTATTAGTAATAACAAAAATTGAAATAGGGTCATGATACCTAAGTGAGCTAGAATATCATCCTTTATAACTACAATGCTATACATCATATTATAAGTGGGTGTATCTATATCATTAAGATAAAACCACCTACCAATAGTACCATAGACCTATTTTGTCCATTTTGGGACTCCGCCTCATTTTTTTGGTAACCCTCCTTTGGTTCAATATTCCTAATGCTAATCAATGACCAAGAGTTACCATACCAAGTTTTTATCTGCCTTCATCTAATTATAATAACCCTCCACCAAAGTGAGGTTGTGAAATCTTAACCTAACATGTAAAGGTTACCATTGAAGGTCATGTATCTTATTCTTCTAATCTTCCTATTGAAATTCCTTCATCTTAGAAAGCTAAGCCAAGTGCCCCCATTTATTATAAAACCTATTATATTTTAGAATAATTACAGAAAACACCTACACATATTTCTATTTAATATCTCTTGAATAAGTCTAATGTCCATAAGAACATATTAAATAAACTTCTAATCCAGTTAAAAGTCCCCAAAGAAATTTAACCTACTAAATTTCAAACTCTTTTAAGTTTTTTGTTTCCTAGATAATAACTTACCTTTGATCAAATTGATGTGTCACCCCTTAGACATTTTCACAATAATATGTTGTATATAGAGTCTATACTTACTCATAGAAAGATCAAATGAGTCCTAATATATAATGGTTCAAGGCTCAACATTGTAATTTTTAAGTCGGTAAAATATTTAGGCTATATATCTAAATATCTTCAGCTAGACACCATTACCATCAAAATATATGATAATGAGGAACACAATTTGCAAGGTACCATTTGTTTACAAATTAATTTGGGCCTTTAACACATGATAAATTGTGACATGTTTTAGACCTAGAATTATCATATAATTTTCTCCTTGGGTGATTTTGGATACATTAATTATGTATCATGCCATCTACCCTTCACCAGGGCATCAAATTTTCCCATTGTGGGTTATAAGTCACAATTCCTGGTGACCTATAGTCATACTAATTTTATAATAATTTGGAGGATGAATATGATAGATATAACTATAAATTTGGCCTAGATCTTATTCCCAAAAAGGGGATGAAGGTAACTGATCAGCCACTAGAATCTAATTATGTGGATCCAAGCACACTTGTTTCCACTTTAGCTACATTGCCTACAAAAATAACAAATCATTTCATAGTCTAGGATAATAGCCTTAGGGAATATAAAAATGGAAATGCATTTCATATATCCAATAATAATATGGTAGGACTCAAAATAATATTCCTAAAATAGAGTGGTGTAATAAGAACAATTATCCTCAAATAAGACCATTAGATTTTATCAAGACCATTTCACAAGAACAAGAATAAATAAAATATGATGATGATTATTGGTTGTACAATTATGAATTTGGTACATATTATCAAAGTATCAAGTATCATATCCCTAAGTAGATAATGGATCACCAAGCTTACAAAGGTAAAGGCCTAAGGGGAAAATAAGGGATTATAGATCTAGTATCACTTGCCAAGCACAAAGGAAAATGAGGAATTAGATATAAACTATCTGGGAGAGAACCTTTAGATATCTAAGTGACTCTGATTTATCATATAAAAATGATAATGTTGATAGTGACATGGAGTTCTATTATAGCATTTATGATGAGTTGGATGAAACTAAAATATTTGACCCTAACACTATCTATACCATTATCATTGTGCCATCACATTCCCTCTTTTCCTCCATCATCCTTAATTAATTGATTGGGACCAACAAGATGCATATGTACCATTAGATGATTTATAGAATGATAAGGCAATATATGAATTCATGGGGCTTAGAGATAATTTGACACTAAGTGATCATAAATAAGGATTTTAAATTACACTAGACCCTATTGCATATTTGGAGAGTAGGTGAACTTCCTTGGTCAAAAAGAAAAAGAAAAAGAAAATCAAACATTGGGGTCCCAAAGTGAAAAAATATTTGAGGTGATTTTTAATCAGGGTAAAAACAAAAATAAATATAGGTCCCATGGTGAAAAAATATTTTAGACGCCATTAGACAAGGAATTTCACCACCTCTCAAATTAAAACCAAGCTTCTTCTAATTATATAACCTCCTACCATTTTAGGATTAGTTTAGAACAATAACTAGAATTTGATCAAATTATTTAGGATTATACATATTCCTTTATTGAATGGCCTTTGATAGATTTTGTGGATTTAGACTCTTCTTACTTGGGAAAACTTGATGAGATAGTTGACCCACAAGAAGAAGATCAATGTACCACTCTACTAAATGTTTTATAATATGGTTCTACACTGCTCATGGAAGACACCACCAAAGTTAATATTGTAACACCTAATGATCCCAAATGCATCAAACTTAGATTTTCCCTCACTAAGGAGGAATGTGAAGTCCTTACTTAACTCCTTAGAGAATATGTAGACATTTTTATATGGTGTTTTTTTAGATATGTCAGGATTAGACCCCACCTTGGTTGTGCATCACCTTATTATACATATTGATACTAATATGATCAAATAGAATTTAAGAAATATGAACCCCACCATATCCATTCTTGGAAATAAAATAATAGAGAAACTATTAGAGGTAGGATGCAATCATCTTATTGATTATTCAACATAGTTCTAGTCATCAAAGAGCCATAAGGAATCTAACTATGTATCAATTTTAGAGACATTAATAAGGCATGTCTTAAAGATAAATTTCCTTTACCTAATATTGATATGATTATAGATACCATGGTTGGGTATGAGATGTTTTCTCTTATGGATATTTTCTCTAGATATAACGAGATTAAGATCACACCTAAACACCAACATAAAACAACATTCACTACTCTATGGGGAAAATTTTATTATCAAGTAATACCTTTAAGCCTCAAGAATGTTGGTGCCACATACCAACATGCAATGACTATCATTTTTCATGACATCATGCATGATATTATTGAGTATTATGTTTATTATATCTTAGTAAAATCCAAGACTAGAGTAGGTCATCCAAAGGTGTTGTGTAGAATATTTAAATGCCTTCATGAATACAAAGGATTAATTCTAATAAATGCATCTTAGGAATTATTTCAATAAAATTACTAAGATTAATCATATCCCAAAGGGTAATTAAATTCAATCTATCCAAGGTTAAGGTCATTACTAAAATGCCTCCACCTTTTAATTTAAAACAACTTCGTATCTTGTAGGGTAAGGTCCAATCTATTAGGTAATTCATATCTCAACTGGTAGACCAATGTTATCCTTTCATTCATATTCTAAACAAAGGAAACATATTTTCATGGAATGCAAATTATCAAACATGATTTTATTAGTTAAAGTACTATCTAGATAATCCACTTGTTTTATCTCCACGTACACATATAAAGTTGTTTATCTAGATTTCAGCAACTAAACATGCCTTGGGGGCATTCCTAGCATAGTATAATGACCAAGGGAAATAAAGATCAATGTACTAATTGAGTCAAACATGGGTTAGATATGAATAAAAATTACACATCCATTGAAAAATCTTGTTTAGTAATGGTGTTTTTAGACCAAAAATAACAACACTACATGCTTAACAACAAGATTATCAAAATTTCTAAAGTGGACCCTCTCAAGTAATGACATTCCAAGGCAACATTTATAGTTTTTGTGGCTAAATGTATAATGATATTAAGTGAATTTGAAATTAGATATGTGCATCAAAATTAAATTAAGAGGAAAGTTATTATTATTATTATCTTGTAGAATCACCCATGTTAGATACCAAGCCACTCTTATTTAATTTTCCTATTGAGTTCATCATGACTCTTAAAGACACTTATTTTGATTTGAAACACAAGACACTCTATTTTGATGGTTCCTATAATTCTCAAAGATATAGATCCAACATTATATTCATAAGACCAGAAGTGGATCTTATATCCAAGGCATTCCATATCAATTTCAATTGTATTAATAACATAGCAGAATATGAAGTACTTATTTTAGGACATCATCTAGGAAAACAATGAAACATCAAGCATCTACATGTTTATGGATATTCTCAATTTATTATCTATCAAGTAACAGAGTAGTACTAGACAAAATATTACAAACTCATTACATAAAATAAAATGGTGGATAGTCTAATACATAACTTTGATCACATTTAGTTTGAGTTGATTTAAAGGGCCAAAAACAACACTATTAATGTAATGGTAACTATCAATTTACTAAAATTAATTGTAGATCATGTTCTTGATTATCATTTTCTTATCAAATACCTCTTCAGGCAAGACCATTAACATCCATCATCTAAAATGATATGCAACATTGTTGGTCCTAGTACACCTTGGTGAACCAAAATATATGCCTACCCCTATGACAAAATTATCCCTCCTAACCTTTTTCATAAAAACAAAGATCCTTCTTTCATAGTACCTCTCATTATACAATAGTTGGTGACACACACTATCATATAGGATATGATATAACTATAATTAATTATTTATATTCAACAGATTCAAAATTAGTGATTAATTAAGTACACAAAACAATTTATGGGTCCCACACTAGTGAAGTAGTCCTTACTAAGAAACTCTTATGTATTGGGTATAACTGGACCATTATGTAATATGATGCATGTGCCTATGTAAATAAGTGTTGGATTTGTCAAAAGCATGTCAATATTATTAATGCTCCAACTCAATAATTATATCCACTCCTTACACCATGGACATTTTCCACATGGGGACTCAACCTCATAGGAAAGATCAATCCAACTTATTATGATGGCCATAAACATATCCCCATCATAATTGAATACTTTAGTAAGTGTGTTTAATCCTTTCCCCTCACTTTTGTTACAAGTAGATATCCAAGATAATCCTAAACCACCTAATCAACCACTTTGGCATTCCTTATGATCTCATTTTTTATAATGGTGGCTCCTTTAAAAATAACGATGTCAAAGCCTTTTGTGCCAAGTACCAAATTACACAACACTTTTCCACTACCTTTTTCCCTCAAATCAATGGCCAAGATGAAGCATCTAAAAAAACCATTATCTAAAATATTAAAAATAAATTTAATTTTATTAGCTAAGAATGTAATTTTCAAATATTTTCCTCCCTCTATTCCTATCATACCAATCACAAAACTCCCATAAGAGCCATACCATATTCCTTTGTTTATGTTACTAAATTCATTTTGCCTATCAAGGTCAAGTTTCTATCCATAAACATTTCATTGAACAATATTGTTTATGAATAATAATAATGAGTCTCTTGAATGAAATAATTGGAGCTACTTGATAAATATTAGGTAGCAAATTTGAACAATCTCTAGGCATATCAAAATAAGTTACAATGTAGATACAACAAGCATATCAAACCCAAAGATTTTAAACTTGGTGATCATGTTTTGAAAGAGAACCAAAATAATACCAATGTAACCTATGAAAGAAAGTAAAATTTGAAGCTAATTAGATATGACCATTCATCATCAAGGCTAATTATGGATCTAGAACATACATATTGGCTACACTAGAAAGAGATGAATTGAATGAGCCTATGAATATTACCTACCTCAAGCATTTATATGCTTGATCATCTTGAACATTGTTTGAATACCCATACTTAGGGTAAAACCATTGAATTATTTTAATTTATTCCTATTTCATATTTGTATTAGTTTCTATTTGATCTTATTCCCTTATTTTAGTACCAATCTTGACTTTGATTTTGGTGCACAGGTACCATAGACAATTTTTGATGTTAGATTCATAGAAATTTTATAATAAAATATTCTAATTAGGTCATAATTAGAACATATTTGAATTAATCAACTCATCATATGCATGCATGATTTATTTTATTGATGTTTCTTTAAATTTGTATTTTTCCTTCCTTGTTTGTCTTGTGTTAATTTTTACTAATTCATATACCAGTTCATGTACCAGTTCTCCCATTCTATTTTATTTATATCCTTCATCCTCTTGTTGATTTTTTTTATTTTTTTTAGGGTGAACTAAACTGACTTGAGGTCCATTTAGACTACGTAGGCAATTCTTAGTGTTTTCTAAGGTTAGCTCAACCATCCTTATTCCAATGCTCTCAAAGTATTGAGAGAAACCTAATCCAACACTCTTACTAATTTGTGAGAAAATTAAGTAATGCTCTCACCATTTTTTAAGATAACCCATTTTTTATGTTGAAATACTCTATTAATTTGAGATGCCAAAAATCCTAAAAATTTATAAAATTCTAAAAAAAAACCTAAAAATAAAAAAGTTTAGATTTTTTTTAAAAATCTCCATGAGAGATAATAAGCCAAAAATTTTATGTTTAATTTGTTCTCTTGTTGATTAGGGGATATACATATGTTCTGGGTGGTAGAGTTTACCATGCTTACTGGGTAATAACATCTTATCCAACCATGACCATTTCCATTTATCTTTTCCATTTCTTGATTGTGTTATATCCCATTTTTGGGAGAAGTACATTTGGCCTGAAGTTCATGTTGGATCTACTATCCATAGGACTATGTAGGCATAATCCGATTGCCTAATGCATTTAGAGTCATCTCAACCACCCCTTTCTATTATTTTATTCCCCCTCATGTTCTAAGTTACCATTTTGTCTTGATGAAATTTCTAAAGTGTAATGCCTTATGATCACACACATAAAAATATTTGACTAATTCCTTGTTCACTTTTTATTGGTGTGTATACCTAAAATTATTTATATTTGATTTTTATTGGTGCATTCCTTTGTACTGATCAAATTGTTTGATGGTTTATGTTTCTTTTTATTTTTATTTTATGTTTATTTGATTACTTATTTCTTTAATTTCTCTTATATTTTCCTTAACTCGGTCCATTATGCAAACTAATACATCATCATGGTGTTTCTTGTCATACAATCACCCTTGAGTCCATCCCTTAACATTTTTCATCTTTATGATCATGTAATTTATCATTGGTGCTTTATTGTTCATTGTTTATTATAATTAGGGGTAAGTCCTTATGCACAATATAGTTGGGTCAACATGATTTTTATACCATGGTGCATATTATTTAGTGTTATATCAAAAATATAGATTTGGGAGTCTACTCAAAAATACTAAAACACAAATTCTCCTTGTTTACTTAATCCCCATCAATTAAACCACCATAATAATTTATGTGTTCATCATGATACATATGAACATATCCAAAAATGTATAGTTATAATAGCCTTCTTTTAAACTAATCACATCATTCTTCAAGCATTATTCTTCATCTTTTTATTCTCCATTTGGACCAATATATGATCAACATTTGTCCTTCTAAGAAAAACTATTTTGACTAATTAACACTTATATCTAACCTATTAGGGAAAAATTAGTTAGTCGCTAATCAAAATATGACCTATTAGGGTAGTTTATTATCCACCTAGACCACACTAATCATGGCATGTACCCTCATTATGTCCTATTGGGGAAAAATTTTATAATTACAAACCCATAGTTTTTACCCTATTCTAGGATAGGTCAAATTGTGCCACTTATTTTGGGATGCATCCTTCCCACTTTCCTCTCTTTTCTGAGAGCCCATTCATATATTTCACCTTTTCATGTCCTCTCAAGGGGGCATATATGGACTTCTATTAATTATTTACCAAAATTTTTCATTTTCTTCTTAATGACTTTTTCATTCTTTGAAAAGATCTTATTGTGCCTATGTCTCACAATGCCTTCTCAAATAGGGGCAAAATGTAGACACTCATTTTTAACCACTTTCATATCTAAGCAAATATCAAATTGATTTCTAACAAATAATGCAACTGAGCCTAGAAATCATTGAAAATCCCAATTTCATCTACACATTGGATGTAAATTCCTATAATAATTTCAATGAATCCCTATTTATGGTAATACCTTATACTCAATAATATTATTAATTCATTCCTAGTCAAATTACAAACTAAAAAATTAAAATTTTTAACCAATAGTGCATGGTAATTAATCAAATTCTTAAAATTGTAAAAAAATTAATTACATTTACTTAACTAATCAATTAAAATTAAAGAATTAAGTGAAAAATGATGTTGAATTAATGAATTTCTAATTTATGAAGATGAAATTTCAAAAAATATGAGGAAACATGATATCATGATAATGTCATCAGCCTCAAAGTCAAAAATTAGCAATATCAACATAAATTAGATATATATCAAGAATGTTTAACCATGCTTCATAAATGAAACTTTTATCCAAAAACATTAATTCATTTATCCTCCCAACCCCAACCCAAGCTTAACCACACATGGGTTGGACTTAGATGGAAAATTATAAATACCCAATCCTCACACACTTTCAATAAGCTTCTTAAGTAAAACTTAATATACATAATTATTGAGAGGAAGTTTCACTAATCAACTCATTTTCTAATCCAAACCATAATTAAACATTGGGAGATGTTGCCTATGAAGCACTAGCATTATCAAGGACTCCTAGCTCATAAGTCAAGCACAACATCTATGTATAATTATTCAATTAAGACTTCAAGGGAGGTAAAAGGTCATATTTATCCTTTCAATTGTATTTCTTACTTGTTACCCTCATAGCTCACCCAATGGATTAGACATTAGTGGTTATACATCTAGATTATTTTTGGTTATTTCACTAACAATTTGACTAACTCCCTCTTGAATTTATAATCTACAATGGTAACTTAAACTAACCTTATAAATGAGGAATCAAATATGTCTCTATAAACCATGTATAATAACCTATAATATTTGGATGACCTTATCACTAAAAATTACTTAGCCAATACCACCAAGTATCTATAACACCCACATAAGGATATAGAATAATCTCTCCTCAGGTAATCATCTATAATGCTAGGAAATGTAATATAGCCCATAATAAATGACCATGTCTCCACCTTAATACATGAGGTAAAGTTTCATCTATCACATGTGGAAATCACATAGACTGATACATCAAAAACCTCTCGTATATCCAGTTACTCAAAAAAATCATAGGCACCATAGTCACCTACCCTCATGATAAGATGTGATATAAGTCATGCAATAACTACACCTAGATCACTAATCTTAAATCATACTTTGTGCCCTTATCTAATATAGAGAAGCATAGGGCAAGCACATATAATGGGACCTTCCCATCCGACTTGTGATACATCATATGAGCTATCACAAGACCAATAATGGCCTTTTGGATATCCATAATGGATATCACATAAATGTCAAAAAAAAAATCAGAAACCGCCAAAATATATTTCTAAACTAGTTTCCCATAAGGTTAAGGCTCATCATTTAGATCCATCTTAGGATTATCATAAATGACCAAGTGTCCCTATAATAGGAATTCCTAATATAGCATGGACATCCTCTAGGGTGATACCCACCTCAATGGTATCCCCATTCACCACCCACCTAAAAGTGTTTTTTAGCCACTCCTATGTCCCTAAGAACATGGTGGCTAAGTTAACACTAAATGGAATGTATAACATATGCATAATTTCACCAAAACATAGTGTAGTCAATCATGCTTGATCTATTATTGTCAATATATCTAACAAATCCAATAAACTATGTCGCCCAATCACCAAGGCCTCTATAATCTCTTTAAAATATAAAATAATAAATAAATATCAAATCTATATAATAAATAATCATTGAATCACTTTTCAAAAAAAATAGATGCATTTACAACTTAACTACTACATCAACCTATTTTGCCTCTTTTTCAAATTTTATACTATGTCAACCATATAAATAATTGTGTCAGCCAAGGATATATTTTCTAATATGACATCCATGTATCTATTTATGACTACCACTATGAACTTGAAACTACATCAACCAATTCATATTAATTTGGCCAACTAATGTAACCACATCATCCAATTCATATGAAGTTGGCCAGATAATGTAATTTCATCAACCATTTCATATAAAATTGGTTATGCATCATCCACTTGATATGTAGTTAACCTTATTAGATCATCCCTTTCATATTATGTTAGACATTAAACCAATGTAGTCTACCATTTCCTATACATAGTCAGTCATCTAACAAAATTAATAAAATAAATAACATAGACATAGTTGGCCACCAATATAATATTACACTAGACCATCCAACATATACATAGTCAAACATTTAAAAACTAACTAGATTGACCCAAGTATACATAATCAACTAATAAAATCAACCTTCCAATTTAAAACTATGTTAACCTAGATGATCCCATTTATTTTTTATGGTAAGTTTTAACTAACTCATCATTATTTACCTATACATAAATATCATTTATTTAAACCCTACCCATTTTTCATCCTAATTTCTACTCTACCCCAAAAACTTTTAAGGAAAATTTTTCTACATAGATTTGCCTCACCACCTAATTTTCCAAATCTACCTAATTTAATACTAAAAAATATTAAAAAAAATGTATTCAATACACCCCATACCTAAACTAAGTTATTGATAGGTAAAATTCATCCACCTCATCATGTTCCTTGTATTTATTACATCATCTCTCTCATTGATCCTCTAAGTCACACTGAGCTCTAGTTTTTCAAAATAAAAATAATGAAAATGAGTAGATAGAATTCTATTATATATTCAAAATTTACAAATTCTATATCTAACAATTATTTACCAGAATAATGTGTCTTTTAATTATAATTATGTTTTTAAAAAATCTTTTTATAAACTACAAGAATTTATAGAACCTGAAAATGTAAAGAATATATATATATATATATATATATATATATATATATATATATATATATATATATACACACACACACACACACACACACACACACACACACACACACACACACACACACACACCCCATATTTTTTCAAAAGATTATTTCTATCTTATTTTCTAGGTTTGCCAAGTATTTTGTACATTGGACGCCTCTTACACCTATTTCTCATGAAACCCTTATTTCATAGCAATAATTTTAGTGAAGGTATGTATTTTTTAATTATTTTATTTCATATACTTTTCACTTTCTACTCAACTTTATTATCCTAGTGTTATATTTTCATATTTTCTTTCTCGAAGCATCATCCCATGTTACAAGAGTGTCACACATGATGAACTTCAAATGGGGCATATGTATGCACAAAATATTTTTTAAAACAATATCATTTACCAACATTTTGTCTATTCTAAAAACATGTTGAGTTTCAATATATCTATCTATATTCCTTAATTGGTGTGCCAAGAAATGGGTGGGCATATCTTTAGTGCTTTTCATGATTATTGGTCCCCATATCACTATCTAAAACCACTACAAGTCACTTTTATCCAATTCATTAAGTAATTAAAATATATTTAACAAATTTCTAAATAAATCCTATTTCAAAATATCCCTTGACTAATCAAACATTCTTATTCTTCATTTTCTTAAGTATTCAATGCATGTTATAGAACTATAATGACTCAGCTAACCTAGTTTGAAACCTAACGAATATCTATCCCACCTAACAAAATTGAGTTATTTGAACTTGTTGGATAAATATTTGGGAAGGTTTAGATTCAATATTTGGATATAAATACCCCACTCACGTCAATCCAATATAGATGAAATTCATTTTCACATTTTTATAACTCATAATTCTACTAATTCTACACTTGAGGAGTCATTGCTTAGGATTTTGCCTTGGAAGGAAATAAATTTATCTTGTGGGAAAGTCTTAGATGCAAAGTAGGTGTCTTTTATCATATAGTTTATTTCTATACTATGATCCCTAATTAACCATAATAACCTATTATAAATCAACATTGGTAGAGGGAGATATTTAGGCATGATAGGTTCATCCAACGATAAGTATTTTGAAATTTTACTCTTTCATCTGGTAGATAGATATTACATAGAGTAATAGGTTGAATGTTTTATTCCTTGCTTAATTTACCTATGAATTGACTTGAGTATAATTTCATTTACTTATTATATGTTATTTTTAAACCATCCCTCTTTATGCCACAAGATTTAGTGAGTACTAGATTAGATTTATTTTATGTATTGTAGGCCTAGCTAGCATTATTGAATAGTATCATTTTCCTAGAGGCTTTGGAACTTCCATTTTGACATTTTTTATAAATAAGTCCCTTGGTTAATATTTAACACCAATTTATGGATATGGGTAGTATATCCTACCTTAGTGGTATAAGGTTTAAGAATATTTAAATTAAAATGCACAAGGGTGAAAATTAAATCTACAATAGGCTAATTGGGTGCTAAACTCATATATAATCATACACTAAATTTATTATTTTGATTATAGGTTAAATATAGAAATTATAACTAAGATATGAATGGCTATGATAAATAATTAACATACTTAATTGATTTTGATGCTAACATAGTGTTACATCTTGAGTATGTAGGAAATAGGTTGGAAGATGATTCTAGAATAGTCATCAAATTTTGGATTGAATACTTCTAGAGCTATGGACACTAACATCAGCCTGAGATAGTTGCATCAATGCTACTATCTAGGTCTTACATAAGTGTCCTATATATAATACTTATTGAAAATAGATGTGACCACCTATATGCTTTTGGGTTTGACTTTACCTTTACTTTAGTGCATTTATATCTGGGTCATAGACTATCACTCCTAATGAGTTTTCAAAACCCTAGTTCTTTATCTTTATGGTGGCCTTATATTAAAATGATTTAGTGGGTGCACCATGTGGAGCTAACCCTAAATACCCCATTTTTATTTGGTGTTGTTTACATAGCTAATACTCTAGAAGAGGTCCTCATACTCATGTAATTCTCCCCTATGTGTTGGCTTATGTGTGAATCATATAATGTGTGCAAAGTAAGTATAACACTGACCTAACTTGTAACTTGAAAAATTATCCTCTTGGGTTACTCTTTTAGTACTTTAAACTTGTATATATGTGTTTTACCTATGATTGGTATGGAAATAAAGAAGCTTTATTCAATATAATTCTTTATAAAGTTATTTTGATAATTTTCCCTTGTCTTTTTGGTCTTTTACTAGGTTTTCCCCAAATGAAGAATGAGTGAGGGTCGATATTGTATTTATATCAATCCCTTTAGACAAGTAAATCTTAGTAAATCACTTAGTTTTACCATTAAGATACGTTTCATTTTCAATTTTGATGACTTTAAGGTACTATATATATAGGGGATTACATAACATGATTACTGAAACATTATTCCAATAAATGAAAGTAAGAATGCATAAGAACAAACTGAATTAAGCCTATCTATTCATGTGGGAATTACAAAGGACAGCAATAAATAAATGAAATAAATTAACATCATATTCCCTTCTCAAATGGATTCACCATACCAATGCGGCTCAAAATCATGTTCTACATTGATCAAGAGCTCTTTTATTCAACAACAATGGTGGCCAACTCCTCCAATGTCTCAAGAACTCTTTGTAAAACCTAGGCTCATGATTTGGAATCACTAAACTAGCCTATCAATAAAGCTTGAAACTAAAATAAATGGTCAAATGCAAAGGATTTTATAAATAATTAATCATAATAACTTTGCACAAATCAAGATTAAAAATGATGTCCATGGCCTCTCTATTTATAGATTTTTGAGATTGATCAGAATCAACTTTAACCATCCATATCAAGATTGAGATGTGTAGCTAAGGATTAATCCAATTATATAATTAAATCCATAAATATACCTCATAAATATTTGTGATAGAGGGGCATCTAAGAGGCATGGAGGGTCTTAATAAGGCATGGGAGACCCATAATCTTGATATTTTATGCATTTATGAGCTAGGGATGTCTTCCCAAGAAATAATTTCACTTTATGATGAAAATAATAGAAACCAATTTCCAAAAATAAATATTCAATAACTCTCATGTAAAATCCACTTAATATATTTATTTGGATCAATTAGATTTAAACAAGGTTAATCAAAATTTTTGCAATTATTGGGAAATTGGCCCTCAATTAATCAAAATGGTCAGAAAGTCATATTATTGGGTTGTGATTTGACTCAAGAAGAATTGGAAGGTGATGCTAGATGAATAGGAACCATATTACCATTTATTATCTTTCCAACATAAATTAACAAAGGCACATGTCTTATGTAAGAGATTTCACAAAAAAGAGCAATCCAAGGCACCTAGGTGCAAAATTGGCATTCTAACTTGAAATAATTTGATTAAAGTTAGCTGACCCATAAAATACATTTCCCCGTTTAGGGATACTTTGACCTAAGTCAACACTTTTAAATGAAAATTTCAAACAATTTATGGGGTTTTATAGATTCTAGCCTAAAATGTGTATTTGAGTGCAATTTGAGTAAGATTGACAATTTCAACATAAATGGTGTTAGGAATTGGATGTCTACATTTTTCCCCTATTTTAGAAGGCATAGCGATACATTTAGGTGAATAAACACATTTTTAAATAAAATATTTTTCAATAAGAAATTGGAATAGACCCATGATTCCCCCTCAAGAAGACATACTAGATGAAAGAGAAGGATGGACTCTCAAAAAGAGAAAGTGAGAGATTAGCCCATGGAATAGATCACATCTAGATGAGATAATGCTTACACATGTGATTACCATCAATGATAAGTATATAATTAGAGTTTTAATAGGCCCCAGTAGATGGGGGTAATGGGAAGGATACAATCTATAAATGTAAGGGACATACTTTAAATGTACCCAATTTGAGAGTACAAGCTACATGTTTACGACATTGATCAATCTCGAGACAAGTTGCACACTAAATATTACCATCATGTGTAGTAGTGTAGAGAGATTGGAATTAGAGGAAAAGAGAGAATGTTCTACTTTAGTAAGGGAAGCACCACTAGAATGGGGTCTCTAAAAAAAAGATAATAAGAGGTGCCTCAGAAGAAAAAATATGATATTAATAAGATAGTTTGCCCCAGTAGGGCTAATTGTGATAATTCATAAAGAATAAATAATGATTTACCCTTGTAGATCTGATTTTATTTTGATGTTGTGAAAATGTTGAACCCCAGCATGGGCAATTATCAAGCAAAATATCTCAAGGATATAACCCAAAATGTAGGTTAAAGTGAGTAGGTACAAATGTACATGTGATGGTGTAATGGCTTAGAAAGGCATATAAAACCTAGCATATGAGAATGAAAAAAGTGATGAGGGATATGAAAATAATAATGAAGGATAGTTTATCCAACCTCAATATAAATTGAGTGTTTCCTACATAGTTATATGGACTCATGTTCCAACACAAACTTCAGGCCAATGTAGTTCACCCAAGTTTGGGAGAGAATGGAATGAGGAGTGATGAAAATTGACCAAGAATTGATTAGACTCATGATGTATGTGAAGAGATACATGTCTTATCATATATTTAAGTGCTAAAATGCATGTTACCTAGATGCCTAGTTCCATATCATGAGCCTAGATTATGTAAAGTGTTCTTGATAATCATTCATCAGAGTTGTGTTATCCTTTAAGACATTAAAACCTAAGCACAAATTGATTTTTATAGTAAAGTAAATTAGGTAAAATAAGTATTAATAACTTAGAATGATATAATATTTGAATTGTGTTGATTTGGTTCAAATGTGAATACTTATAACTAAGGATAATGGTAAAATAATGACCAACACTAGAGTTGCAGCTATTTAAATTTAAACAAAAAAGAAAAGACAAAGAAAAAGATAAACATAAATGAACATTAACTTGAAATAAAGATATGATTAATCAAGACTTAAGTAGGAACAAAAAAATTTAAAAACAAAAAGCAAGAACATCATAACGATATGAGACCAAGATATAGATAATCAAGATCTATGTGGACCATCAAGACATTTTTGAACTTAAAAGAGAAAATCAAAATCAAACAAAAAAATAAGACACTAGAAATATTCAAATAAACAAAATGGTCTAAGAACAACTTAATAACATAAGATCAAGATATAAATAATCAAGGTCCATGATAATCATCAAGATATTCTAAAACACAAAAGAGACAAGTAAAATCAAATAGAAAAACAAGACACCAAGATGAGACAAGAAGTAATAAGAGAAAAGGAGAAGAAATAAATAGAGAGGTGTGAAAGCACAAAAAAACACCAAGAAAATATAAATAAACACACATAAACAAAAAACCAAGTTAGTGCAGTTTAAATATAAATGTTCATGCACATGCAGTAGAGGCATTTCTTTCCACCACAACATAACAAAGAAAAATGACATAACAATTGTTCCCTAACTAAAGAGGAATAATGATAGAAGAAATGGGGGAAGAGAAGAAAAGAAAGGAATTGTCTGAGTTGACTCCAAATGTACAAGAAAAGTTGACACTACTTACATAGTTCCATGGATGCATGTTCCAATATGAACTTTAGGTTAAATGTAGTTCTCCTAGGAAACAAGATAGAATATAAATGATGATCAGACCAACATGATTTATAAAATAAATGGAAGATATGAAAAATAAATGAGAATTATATTGTAAAAAACAAGTTGATGGGATGAGAAATAATGATCTTTCAAAATGTCAAGTGTGTGGGACAAGATAAACTAGTTTTTTTTTACTTGCAAAATAGCAAGAGCATAACATGGTGGGACAGGAATGTAATGCTTTGTTTTTATTTTGTGGATTGTGTTATGAGTTTTTTTGTATTTCCAAAGTATTTATAATGTTTTTGGTGTTTTTGGGATAAAATATGTACAAGGTGGGACCATCTATTCAAGGAGATGCACAATCGAGAGTAGAGGTTCTAATAAAATATCTAAGCTAGCTAAAATGATCCATGCTTGTAAATTGGTGTGAGAGAGGGTCCTGATAAGACTAAAAAGAGAAATAAATGGAATATAGAATAATGTACAACATGAATTAACTCTAAATAAATATGTATGTTTACCTATCTGTAATAGTATAGTAAAGGTCTAGAACTAAAAAGATGCTTTTGCTCACTTATCTATTAAGGAAGCTACAAAATACTATTCTGGATGAACAACTTTGTAGAACTGGTATTGAAGATGATCATAATGTTTATGATACATAATCAAGATCATAAGTGGTCAAGGGATGAAAAGTGTTTCAAGGTTACAACATGCCCAAGACATAACAAAGAATATGGTTCTCTTTCGAGAATGGTCCAAAGAATAGGGCCCAACACATGGATGGTCTAGAGTGGGACAAAAAATATGGTTCTTAAAGAGAATGGTCTAGGATAGGATTAAAAAAAATCAAAGTACCAACATTTCAAATCTTTCATTGTCTAGAGTTGTGAAGAGTGGGCCAAGGTAGTATAAAATACATTCAAAGAATGATAAAATGATGGGATAAAATTACTTCAACATAAGTTTCCCCCAAGTCAGGGGTCTTAGAGATAATGTTTCAAATTTGTTCATGCATATAACCTCTTAAGGCGTATGATGTTCATGAGATATAGAATTTCTTCACCATTAGTTTTAAGTAATCAATATGCCCCTGATCCATAGTTCACCATGACAATATAGGGTTCTAACCAATTAGGCTAAAACTTACCTTTTTGTGTTCAACATTTATGTTCATTTGGTTCTCTTTCAAAACCAAGTCACCAATCTCAAACTCTTTAGGGAGAATGCCTTTATTTTAGCTTATCCACAATCTATTCTGATAAGCGTAAAATTTTTCTAGGGTATCCAAATGCTTACCATTAATAAGTTCTAGTTCTTGCAACCATGAGGCTATATAGTCTTCATCATCTTTAATGTGCTCTAGTGATATTCATAATGATGGTATCTCAATTTCAACTAGGATAATAACTTTAGTGACAAAAACAAAGGAGTATGGAATGGCTCTAGTTGGGTTTTGATAATTGGTTATATAATCCTAAAGGGTAGGAAAGAGTTGTAAGTTCTAATTATAACCAACAACATTGACAATCTTCTTTAAGATGGCTACAATGGTTTTGTTTGACACCTCAGATTGTTTGTTATCTTATGGGTTATATGGAGTTGATTTTTTGTGATTTATTTTGAATTTTTCACAAAGATATTTCACATCTTGGTTCATAAAGTATCCACTATTATCAAATATAATATGGCCTATGATGTCATATCGACAAATGATGTGGTAATGAATGAATTTGTCTATCTATTTACTAATAACGTAAGTGAGAGGGATAGCCTCAATCCGCTTGGTAAAATACTTAGTTACAATCAAAATGTTCTTATGGCCATTTGAAGATGTTTTGTTAATTTCCTTGATGAGATCGAGACCCCATTTTGAGAACAACCATGGTGTGGTGATCAGTTATAGTGGTAAAGAAGGTACATGTATCAAGTTATGATGTTGTGGATAAGGAACACACTTCTTCACATAGTTGCAAGCATTAGTCTCTATTTTAGGCCAAACATACCCTATTATAAGGAGCTTCTTTTCTAGGAAGACACCATTGGTGTTAACCCCACACATTCTTTCATGAACCTCCTTTAGTGTCAGCTTGGATTCTCCTAAAGATAAACAATGAAAAAGTGTTCAATCATAGACTTTATGATCAAATGTGTTTCCAAGGATAGTATAACATATTAATAAATGAAGGAATAGTTTTTATTGGTTGTTGGAAACGTTTGTGGGGAAGACATGACTATAGAAATAGTTATAAAAATATTTGTACCATGGTAGCTCGAGTGAGGGATTAGGACCAGAAATGACACATACCCTCTCTAAACCTATTATAATATGTGCAAGTTAAAGAATATTTTCAATCAGGAATTGATACTCTATAGCACTATCATCCATGTGAATCATGGAACCAATTTTTGTCATTAAGTTGATCAATCTATTATTGACTCTCAAAACTTGTTCAAACTGTAGAGATTTAAAATGTTTTTTGAGGTTATCGACAATATAATTATAAGGAACAAGCTTGTCATCTCTAGTTTGATATTGATTAGTGGTTTAATTTATGATTAATTATGAATCTCTATAGGCCTTTAAGCTTTGAATATCCCATTGTATAGCAAGGTAGAGCCCTGTAACCAAGGCCTCATACTCAGCCATATTGTTTGTAAAATCAAATTGTATATGGAATTATTTGAGAATCAAATCCCCATATGGTGTGATAAATAATATTCCATCTCTAGATCCATGAGATTTGAAGGATATATCAAAATAGATCATCCACTATTTAGGTTCCTATAGTGCTTGTTCTAGCATCATGATAGAGTCATCTGGAAGGTCAACTTTGAGATCTTCTATTTGAGAGCTTCTATAAGTTAGTTAGTAATTAATTTCCATTTTGATTCTAGTACTCAATATCAAACTCACTTAGTAGTATAACCCATTCATCCATGCATCCTTGAAGAGTTTCTTTAGATAAAAGGAACTTGAGAGGATCCACCTTGGTAATAACAATAGTTTTGTTATTTAGCATATAATGTCACAATTTATTAGTGGAAAAACACCATAGCTAAACATGCCTTCTCAATAGGCATATAATTATGTTCATAAGCCACCAATGTGTGGATTAAATAATAAACAATGTGTTCCTTACCATGATCATCATGTTGGGCCAAAAGTGCCCCCAGTGCATGTTTTGTGACTGATATATAAAGAAGTAGTGGATTTTCTTATGTTGGTGATCTTAAGACTGCCAGATTGGCCAAATATGTCTTAAGTTTTTCAAATGCTATCTGGCAATATTTATCCCATTAAAATGTTACCCCTTTCTTCAAAAGATGAGTAAATGGGTGGCACTTATCTGTCAATTGAGAAATGAACTTGCTTATAGACTGGATCTTTCCTTGTAGGCTTTGTAGTTGTTTAAGATTGTTTGGTGGAAGCATTTCCATAATATTATTTACTTTTGTAGGGTTGACTTTAATCCCTTTTTTTGATACAATGAACCCTATAAATTCTCATGATGTGACTTCAAAGACACATTTCTTAGGATTCAAGTGGAATTTATATTCACAAAGCCTCTCAAAGATTCTTTGTAGAATGTTAGGATGTCCATCTCTTGTTCATGATTTTGCTAGTATATCATAATGTAGTATTCTATAATGTCATGCATCATGTCATGGAAGATGATATTCATTATGCATTGATATGCTTCTCCAATGTTCTTTAAGACAAATGGCATGACTTGGTAACATAATGTCCCCTATGGAGTGGTGAATGTATTCTTGTGTTAGTCTTCAGGAGATATCTTGATCTGATTGTAATCAAAAAATTCATCCATTAAGGATAACATCACATACCTAGCAATTGATTCAATGATCATGTTGATTTTGGGTAGAGGAAAATCATATTTTGGGCACACTTTGTTGATATCTCAAAAATTAGTATAAATACATATACCTAGGGCCTTTTGACTTACTATAACTATGTTGGAAAACCATTCAAATTAATCTAGTGGTCTAATAAAATTGGCTCCTAACAACTTTTCTAGTTAAACCTTAATTAATAATGTAATGCGTGGATGCATATTTCTCAATTTTTTCTTGACTCATTTAGCATCAAGATAGACAACAAGGTGATGCACAACCAAATCAGGGTCCATTCCTAGCATGTTCAAGTATGCCCATGTAAAGATGTCTATATAATCCTTAAGAATGGATATAATATCCTCATGTTCTAGTTCAGTAAGGGAAGCTCCAAGATAAACAATTTTGGGATCCTAATAGGTTCTCAAGTTCACTTTTGTTACATTTTCCATAAGAAGTGTGAATCCATATTCTATAATTGTAGGTAATGTATGGTCATGATCATGTTATTATTCTACATCTTCTTGTTATTCCTCCCAAAGATCTAAATTATATGAAGAATTAGAATATGCCATCTTAGGTAAAGGATAAGTAAAAAAACCTATGGAAACTCAAGAGTAAGATTATCAAACATTTGATATTATTCTAAATAAATCCTTATACTAGATATGTATCTTGGGCTAGATGGAACTTCTATGTCCTAAGGGGATGAGCAAAATTTCCCACCTAGCAGTAGCTAAAGCAGTTTTTCACTCAAAGGCTTGTCTTTTTCTTTAATTTTTCCCTAATTGATGATTGCCTCAAAGAGGTTTTCACTTGAAGATCTCGACGTTTGTTCTTTATTATGACCAATAAAGTTTTATACTCTCTAAAGTAGGAAGAAGGATCCAATGAAAAATCAAATCCCTATTTGTGATCACCAATGGGTAATCCATCTCATAATCCCATGTATTCTGCAATTGATTCTTCATTTTAAAACTCATCAAGGTGTATAACTAAATTTTGTTGGTCCCAAACTATGAGTTCATAATGGCAAATGCATAGGGAACAATTAGGATTTACTTTAGGATGAGAATCTCCAATGGTAAAGATATAATGTCTTTCTTTAGGAAGGGAGACACCAATAGGATGGGTTCTTGCTTCAAGATGGGAAGCTCCAATGGTCATTATGGTTAATACAAAATTTGAATTAAATAAATCTAAGTCAAAAAGCTCATCAAAAAAGGATATAATGGGATGATGTGTTGGTACTATAATTCTCATTGCTAGTCACTTCAAAATAATCACTATCTAAATTCATAAGGTCACCCTCTAGTGGTATAAATTTGAGATCATGATTTTAATTAATAACTCTAGCTGATAAAGGCTCCAAGATTCCTTGTGCTCATGGGCCAAGGCCTTTCCCTGTATAGTCAAAATGATCCATTATCTAGCTAGGGATGGGATACTTCAAATTTTGAAAGAAATTAGCAAGGCCTTCATAATATAACCAATATACCTCGGTAAAATCCTCTTGATCTTTCTTTGGCACAATTGCAGGTATAAAAACCATAGGTGGATTTGGTTATTTCTTCTTTGGTTGCCAAATCTAGTTGGGTCCATTAGGGGTCATGATGTTTTAGGCTTTCCAAATAATTTAGGGGATTTAGGAAAATTTTCAATGTGGAGGACATCCTTAAGATGGTACATGGAAATAACCACATCTTTAATAACATGCTTTGCAAGAGCTACATGACATGGATCATCTAAAGTGGAAGCTAGATCACCAGGGTCAACATAATTAGATGGAGATGGATGGGAAATAATGGCTTTGTTCTTCTTTGAAATGAACTTGAAACCTAAGTAATAGTTATAATTATAAAACTTAGCTTCAATATATTTTCAATATTGATATGGTTGTTGATCAATAGGAATAGTAACATCAATCCCATCATGGGAAAACTTAAGTCACTAGTGAAGAGTAAATGGCACTATCTGTACTTCATGGATCTAGGGATGATAAAAAATTATGTTATAAGGAATTTTAATATCCATAATATGGAATAATGTGTGATAATAAATAGACCCAAAAATGAATGGTAACCGAATTTTACCCAAAGACTCCCTCTCAGTGTTGTCATAAGCCTTGATTGTAATAGTTTTTAACTGAATGTCCTTATCCATATAACCCAATCATCGTACCAATTTAAGATATGTGATGTTCATCCGTAGACCATTATCTATAATAACCCAGTTGATCTTATGATCTATAATGATTATCTGAATGTATAGTGGATTATTATGGTTTGGGATAAGAGTGGATATGTCTTTTTGATCAAATGTGATTTGCTAACATGAAGAAAAATGTCCAACTAGGTTATAGAACTGATAAGGGTTAATATAATTAGTCTTAGTATATTCTTTCAAAATTTTATTCATGATATTTATATAGACATATGATGTCCACAAGAGTTCTAATATGGGAATCTATGTATGGGTTTTGTTCAATTGGTCCACTAAACTATAAGGCTTTTTGATTGTGGATTGAGATAGTTTAGTCTTTGTTGGCATAATATTTAGCTTTGGAACCATCAACATAATTTTTTATTTAGGTTTCATGAAAGAAGTGGATGAAGGGACCTAGATGGTAATGCGTAGCCATTTATTTTTCGCTTCACAACCTAAAGGTGGCAAGGAGTCATTATAATTAGAAGAGGAAGGTGAAGGGCCTTGAATGATGACTCATGGGCATCTATTTGTATTGATATAGTTTTGAGTCAACAAGGAGCATTTATAATTGGAATAAGGGTGATACTATTTAGGACTAGTAACCCATGTAAATAGAGTCACAAAATGATTATGTGAACTTGATTTAATATTACTAGGGGAAAGGGTGTTGACCATGTAATGATGGGTCCCATGTTATAAGGAATATGAGATTTTACGTGTGGTTTTACAGTAATAGTGGCAATGTGGGTAGCAAAATTTGCCCCATAGTATTATTATAGTCATAAGACATGTTGTTATAAGCCACATTGTTAGTATGGGTGTTATGATACCTATTATGTTCAATACATTTTTGACCCTGATGTTGGTTTTGATTCTACCTTTGTCCTTGATTCTGAACTTGATTATTTCTTGGTGGTAGTGGAATATGTCAAGGAAAGGGGTCTTTGTAGATTCCCATGTCCTAATTTATGTCATGATTAGGGGCCAAATTAATTTCCAATTCACCACTTTCAATAATATGTTTTAATTGGATGCAATGATATGCATCATGACCAATAACATGATGGAAGTTGTACCTTTCATTATCTTTGTACCAATCTATTTTTGGTTGATCTTGAAGAAATGACCTTGATATTGGCCATATAATCAAATTATTCACATCAATTTTTTGTAACACTATTTCAAATGACTCTCCTAACTTACTAAAGACCCTAAAATTATTATGAAATTTCCTTCATGGAGGTTATCTTTAAAAAGTAGGTGGTGGATTTGGAGGAGTTATTTACACATTTGGGGGAGGCATAACTTGTACTATTTGTACATGCCTTATTTTAATCAACCCCATTTCTAACCATGTTCTTATTTTTGTTAAATCCCTTAGGCTTATCTTGCACAACTATTTGAATCAGTGATTGGGTTTGATTAGATGTCTAACCTTGTGCAAAAATCTTGACAAAGCCTTTAGCAACAAGAGCCTTCTCAATCTACACTCCTTTGTCAAAAATTTATTCAAATGAGTTAGTACAAGATAATCATAGATTATGCATGACTTCAGGATGAAAGTTATATGCAAATATATTTACCAACTATTTTTTTGGAAATTTATGTTGAAGTGGCCTACCAATGCTCTTGATCTTTACAAATATGCAGTAAAACTTTCACCATCCCATTTTTTGGATTTACACAAGTTAAAAATGGTCAATTCATGCTCTATGTTATATGATAAATGGTTAACAAACATTTTTGGTAAGTCATTCTAATATAAAACTGATCCCTTAGGTAGTTTAAGTATCCAATCTAAATCTTGTCTTACTAAACTTCGCAAAAATAGTCAAAGTAAGCACTCACTACTATAAGAAACATGTTGACATAAGACAAAGAATGTTTATATGTGCACACGTGGATCTCCCTTTCCTTTGTAATTATCAAATTTGGGTGCCTCAAAATGATGTGGAAAGGGGTTTTGGAGAATAGATAAATCAAATGGATATAGGAATATCTTATCAAATTTATACTTTTTAACTCGATTATTCATCTCCAATCTTTGGATAATTTCCTTCATATAATTCCACTCTTGCATGTTTGGTGCATTTATGGATTGGATAAGATGTTATTAGGGTGGTATGTACTCCTAGTTTTATTACTATTAGGGTGGAATGTGCCCCAAGTTTTATTGTTGTTGGGGTGGAATGTGCCGCTAAATTTTTTTGTTGTTGGGGTGGAATGTGCACCTAGTTTTATTGCTATTGGGGTGGAATGTGCCCTTGGTTTTATTGCTATTGGGGTAGAATGTGCCCCTAGTTTTATTATTGTTAGGGTAAAATTTCCCCCTATTTTTTGTTGGATCTATAGGGAATGTATAGCTTTTGATCCATGCTTTGGTTTTGATTCACTCCTTGAGTTAAGAAAATAGGCCATTGATTTTTGGATTATAAAAAATTCCCTAAATTTGGATGTTTAGTAATTTGTTGAGTTGGGATAGTTTTGTATTTGTTTAACAATATATGTGTTGGTTGGAACAAACTAGCCAAATTATCTTGAGGTATTTCCTCAATTCAAACTGAATGTTTGGGTCTCTAATTTTGTAACGTAACAAGAGGTTCTTGATGATTAAATAATGGATGCTTCATGTCAAATGGAACATTTTGTAAGATCTCTTGTGACTTTAACTATTCATTTAGGTTATCTTGATCCACTATGGTTATGTTTTCATAAATGTTTATTGCATACCTTCAACCAAATTTCCCTATTATTTTGAAGCATCATTGTCAATTAAAGTGGCAACTAATGAGTCAATTAAGTCTATGACAAGTTGATCCACATATCATTGACTTATTATCTTGATCTTGGCTTGAAGATTTGTATTTGAGGGTTTTAACTCTATTTTTATTTATTTTCATTTGTTATAAGAAGAAGGTATGTATATTTATGCAAAATCTTGCTCTTGTCATCATTGTTCTCCTTCTCTTACTAAGGTAAGAAATTAATCTTTAGGAAAGTATGAAGGTAGTCTAACACCTAATTCTATCAACCTAAGAGGTGATTTGTCTTGATCTCCTTGGGATTGATATTCATTGTAATCATATTTTGATCCTACTATTGTGGGGATGTCATAAAAAAAATAGGGTTATCTTAACCATCATAAAATTGCTCATCCTCATAGCTAGGACCATAAGAGGCCCCACTACGAGTGAACCTTTGAGTCATGTCTAAAAATATTTTTTCTTTGTGCTTAACTATATTTGGATCAATGTTTTTATAAACATTTAAATAAAGTATGCTTTAGTTCTCTTTAAACAAATAACTAAGGTACCAAAGTGACTATAAAAGAGGGTGGCTTAGAACCGCACATAATTAGAATATTGGGTTCATGAATTTACTCAACTTTTGCTAAAGTTAAAATCATATATATTTTAAGAGGGTAAGGTAACTCAAAGATCTAAGGTGAAAACTAGTACACCAAAGCCTAGATCTTTGTAATACACCTATATTAAAAACGTTAGTTCCAAATTTGATGAGTTAACCCTAGAAAATTAGAGGAAAGATCTCTAGATTATGAAGAAGACAAAATTAACTAAGCAAATCAAGATGTAAAAATAGGTATGAATCACTAAGTACAAAGCTAGGGCCAAATGGGTAACACAACATGATCACATGGTTTTAGTAGGATCTCAATCCAAATGGAAAATTAAACCCAAGTTAGAAAAAGTTTAGTGTGAAAATGGTGAACCCAATTTAACACACCAACCCTCAAAACTTAGAAAGGTTCAATTTCAAATGTGAAATATAAATGAGGCAATTTAAACAAATAGGGTAAAATGTCTAGACTAAATTGGGTAGCATGATTGCACCAAAGTGGATGACACAACACAAAAGCTTTTGATAATAATTTGAACAAGGAAAATATTTTGGTTATGTTTTCATCAAATTTTTGTCGCATACCTTCAACCACATTTCAATATTCTTTCAATGCATCATTGTGAATTGAATTGTCAACTTATGAGTCAGTTAAGTCTATGACAAGTTGATCCACATATCATTGACTTATCATCTTGATCTTAGCTATAATATTTGGACTTGTGGGTTTTAACTCTATTTGTATTTCTTTTCCTTTGTTAGAAGAAGAAGGTATGTCTATTTGTGTAAAAGCTTGTTCTTTCCATAATTTTTCTCCTTCTCTTACTAAGGTATGCAATTATTCTATAGGAAAGTTTGAAGGTAGTCTAACACTTAATTATATTAACCTAAGAAGTGTTTTAGCTTGATCTCATTGGGGTTGATATTCATTGTAATCATCTTCTGATCCTACTATTATGGGGATGTCTAAAAAAAGGGTTATCTTGACCATCATAAAATTTCTCATCCTTATAGCTAAGACCATAAGAGGCCCCACTATGAGTGAACCTTTGAGTCATGTCTAAAAATATTTGTTCTTTGTGCTTAACTATATTTGGAACAATGTTTTTACAAAATTTCAAACAAAATGTGCTTTAGTTCTCTTTAAATAAATAACTAAGGTACCAAAGTGACTATAAAGGAGGGTGGATTAGAACTACACATAATTAGAATATTTGGTTCATAAATTTACTCAATTTTTTGGTAAAGGTAAAGTCATATATATTGGAAGAGGGTAAGGTAACTCAAATATCCAAGGTGAAAAGTAGTACACCAAAGCCTAGATCTTTGTGATACACCGATACTATAAAAGCTAGTTCCAAATTTGATGAGTTGACCCTAGAAAATTAGAGGAAATATTTCTATATTATGAAGAAGACAAAATTAACTAAGTAAATCAATATGTTAAAACATACGTGAATCACTATGTACAAAGCTAGGGCTAAATGGGTAGCACAACATTATCACATGGTTTTAATAGGATAAAATATGTTTTAGGACTCAAAGTGTGAGTGACACACAAGATGAATTGATTCCACCAAGATCATAATGTGATTTTAAGTCTAATAAATGTCCCTCAATCCAAATGTAAAATTGAACCCAAGTTATAACAAGTTTAGTGTGCAAATGGTGAACCCAATTTAACACACCAACCCTTAAAACTCAAAAAGGTTCAATTTTGAATGTGAATTATAAATGAGGGACTTTAAACAAATAGGGAAAAAAGTCTAGACTCAATTGGGTATCATGACTTCACCAAAGTGGATGACATGACACAAAAGCTTTTGATAATAATTTGAACAAGGAAAAGATAAATTTTTCTAATTGGACAGCGTAATACCTCCCTTGCTCAAGAAAATTGAGGACAATGTGCTTTGGTTAAGTTTGTTGAGTTAAAAAGTAGTTTTAGACACAAACCAAGATCAAGTAATCTAATGACAAAAAAAAATCATCTTCAGTATAATTGACAAGGTATGGCAAAGTAGGGTCAACTAAAACTAGCAAGTTTTCAAACATTTCTAGGAGAATCAATTATACAATGACTTTCACATCATAATGCAAAATAAAAACATGTAATTGGGTGTCCATAGTACTTGTATTATTAGAAAAATGTCATGACATTTTTCAACCACTACATCCATCACTTTCTTAGTGTAGTATGATGTCAAAAGTGTAGATACATTCTGTGTGCAACTCCATCACTAGAAGTTTGTTTAACCACTCAAATCTCTGATCCTAGTGGGAGTGGATGAAGTCAGTGTTGGGAGATGAAAACCCAGGGCAAATATTCCCTATATAACTCATGGGAGGTATTTAATTCCCCATCACAATCTAAGATGAAATAAAATAAAAGACATAAAATAGAAAGACTTTAGGGTCATTTTCAAAATCACCCAAACTATTACAAGTTTTTGGGGAGTACTTTAGATGACATTTTTTCTAAGCTTTAGACTAGGATTTTTAAAATAATTATGGGTGATTTTGATTCAAATGGCTTTCTAAAGGAAATAAGTGGAAGAGCATACACATCATATCCCTCTCTTTACCAAACAAAAACTAGTTCAACCAACTATTGATTGTAAAAACTTGGAAATATGAGTTCATTTTTAAGCACTAATTTGAAAGATTGAGTGGTTTTATTTTGACCTCTTGGTCTTAAGTTGTAACTTTGAAACTATAACTATCAAACATTCATCTTAAACACATATATGTTTCATTAAGTACTAAAATAAAGTTCTTAGTTCAATTTAAAAGCATGCAAAAGATGGTGTAAAACATGTTTTATCAAATTCCCAAGTTTGATCTTGTAATAAAAATGTTAGAGTATCCTTTAGATTTAAAGCTAATTAACAAAGAAGGAGAAAATTTGAAATTTGAGGTCTCTAATACAAAATCAAAATTACCTAGTCAATATAATTGTTTCTTACAAAATCACCACTATTAGGTAGAAAAACACAAAAAAATGCAATATCACTATTTCAAACAAATTGCTAGACCAAATGATGTTATCATTATTTTCAAGTGATATGATATTGTTGTTTATAGAAAGAAAACACAAACAATAAAAAATCTCCATTCAGATTAAAAAATCACTGTTATAAATCATTTCCCAAAATGATGAAATCATTATCCAAAAGAGCGATATCACTACCCAAAATGACAATATCACTACTCTAGATGATAATATCACTGCTCAAGTCCATTAAATTGTTGTCCAGTGAATATCGATTTTGTTTACACAAATTCACAACTACGTAACAATGATATCATTCTAGAGAGTAAAACTGAGGTTTTTAGAAATTAAACATGTGATTATCAAAAAAATGGAATTTTAAGCTAAATTTTCACTAATTTGGGCCTCTAACTCGAAGATCCTACATGAAAAATATTATTGATTTGATTGTAGAGACTTTGTGAGAAAATTTTTGGGTTACGGTCCCATCGGGCATACCAAAATGTAGAGAGTATTACATAACATTATTATTCAAACATTAGTCCAATAAATCAAAGGAAGAATGCATAATAACAAACTAAATTAAGCCTATTTATTCATGTGGGAATTACAAAGGATAGAAAGAAAAAAAAATGAAAGAAAGCAACATCATATTACCTTCCCAAATGGATTCACCATACCATTTCAGCTCAAAAGCATGTTCTCCCTTGATCAAGATCTCTTCTCTTCAACAATAATGGTGTCCAACTCCTCCAATGTCTCAAGAACTCTTTGTAAAACCTAGGCTCATGATTTGGAATCACTAAACTAGCATATCAATGAAACTTGAAACTAAAATCAATGGTCAAATGAAAAGGATTGTAGAAATAATTTAGCATAATAACTTTTCACAAGTCAATCTTAAAAATGATGTCCATGGCCTCTCTATTTATAGATTTTTGAGATTGATCAAAATCAACCTGAACCATCCATCTCAAGATTGAGATGTGTGGTTAAGTATTAATCTAATTATATAATTAAATCCATAAATATCCATCATAAATATTTGGGATGAAGAGTCATTTAAGATGCATGAATGGTCTTATTAAGGAATGGGAGACCCATACTCTTGATATTTTATGCATTTATGACCTAGGGATGTCTTCCCAAGAAATGATGTCACATGATGATGTAGATACTAGAAATCAATTTATAAAAATAAATATTCAATAAATCTCATGTGAAATCCACTTAAGCTCTTTATTTGGATCAATTATCCTTAAATAAGGTTAATCAACATTTGTGCAATTATTTGCAAATTGGCTCTCAATTAATACAAATGGTCAAAAAGTCATATTACTAGATCATAATTTTACTCAAGAAGAATTAGAATGTGACGTTAGATGTGTTGGAACCATATTCCCATTTTGGATGTTTCCAACATAAAATAACAAAGGAACATGTCTCATGTAAGATATTTGACAAAAAAGTGCAATCTAGGGCACCTAGGTGTAAAATTAACATTTTGACTTGAAATGATCTGATCAAAGTTAGCTAACCCATAAAATGCATTACCCCATTTAGGGATACTTTGACCTAAATCAACACTTGTAAATGACAAGTTCAAACCATTTAGGGTGTTTTATGGATTTTAGCCTCAAATGTTCATTTGAGTGTAATTCAAGTAAGATTGACAATTTCAATACAAATGGTGTTAGGAATAAGATGTCTACACTATATAGTTACATCAGGTTAGGATACTTCAATGTTATTGTCTATCCTCGACATTAGTGTCTAGGGAAAAGGAAGGTAGGTATAATTTTAAAACTTGTAGAGGTGGAAGATAAGTACATTTAATAAATCTAGGAGAGATAAAAGGCCTAGGTTATCAACATGAGACTGGTCAGACTAATAGATATAGGCTAAGAGTCACAACATAAAGCATATGTGAGACTTTTAGAAGGTAGGAGAGATCTATAACTTTTAATAACAACCAAGGTTTGAGTTTTCCAATTATACAATATTGAGGTCCTATATAATCCATAAATATCATCTACATTTCCTCCTTTAATCTAGTAATAAAATTTCTAGTTTAAAGGAAAGGAATGTGCACCTGGGTGTGTACAACATGCCTTTTCTTTGTGTGTGACCAACATGAATTATTTTTTGGTTATGAATATAAATCTAATATCATGTTACAATATAAAATTAGTGTATTTAATCTAATTTTAAATTACTAGAAATAGATTTAACTTAAAAGCGTAACATTTAAGACTACACCTATGTGTCGATGTAACCATCTTTCCTATTGTTAAGTTTATTTTAAAAATATGTATCATTGTAAGGATATAAAATTGAGATTATTAAAAATATAGATAAATAATTAAAGTGTGTATACCTAAGGATAGAAAGAGAGAGATATTGGAAATCGTATACCCTCATCTTGGGTCAAAAGTGAGTTACCACATGGAAGTTAAGATTAACTCAATCATGAAACCCAATTATAGTTATAACCTATTGAGGTTTTATGATAAATCAAGTAAAATGTGAAAAATTAGAAATATTTAGTGATTTAATAACCTCAACCATACCATAAAGTAAAGAAACTAATGCAGTAGATTGGCTCAATAAAGTCTATAAAAGTCTATAGGGTATCAGTATGCATAATTTTGTGATGTGGTAAAAATCCATAAAATGGTTTTAGAATTTGAAACTAATTTTGATTTTGAAATATTAGGCACACATTACATATGATATTCACCTTAGATATATCATATGTTGAAACTATGTATAATAATGAAATCGATGTATAAAATTTTACCATAACTATGAATCTAAATTATATAATTATGTGTTTTGGATAACTTAGAAAATTGTGTAAGTTTGGTGAAAATGATTCCAAAGCATGGATCTAATATATATGGATAAATATAAAAAAATGGGTAGAATTACCAATGTGGATATCATGTTTCCAAAACATGCCCCCACTATAATCTAGAGATGTTGAATGTTGAATAGGTGTGGATAACATTCTTCCAAAGTATGTCCCCATTTAATATAAAAATTTTGAATGTGTGGAAGACATACCCATATTAAATGCCCCTACTAAATATAAAAACTAATATAAGTACTATATATTGAATGAATGTGGATAACATGCTTCCAAATCATGCCCCCACTAAATCTAGGAATTGTGCCAAGTGCCAAAAGCATGCCTTTATGACATCACCCCACTAATATTCCCCCAATTTGAGGTGATGGAAAGATATTAACTGGGATTTACCTCACCTAAAAATGATAAGGAAACTTTATAATCTATGAATAAAACCATGTAGCATATAGAAGGAACATGTCTAGGAAGATATAACATTGAATCTTATAAAGCCAATATGATCACATGAAGGTATAATATCCATGATAAGGATCATGTAAATGTTTAAATAGTAATAATAAAATCTCAATAAGTAAACAATCACACACACAAGAGCACTCAAAATTAAGGCAAAAAACAATGGTCCAAGGAGACGGTAGATAAGGGTCATGCTTAAATGCCTAAAAGCAAAGGGACATGACTTAGTCAAATCTCTACAAAATCTAGGATGACATATTAAAATTTACATAAAACAAATAATGGCATATGTAAATTTCAATGAAATAATGCATAGGCATAGGGGCCATGAAAAAAATAATATATTCAAATTTTCTAATAAGGAATATAATAGCAAGTAAAGACATCGATAAAGTGCATAAATTAAATCATAAACAACCAACATAAACATGTCATAGTAGCTATTGGATCAAGTGTATAGGGAAAACAATGTAAATTGTATAGCATATCAAGTACCCTATGTAATATATAATCATGGATAAATTCATGTGTAAGTATATATATGAGATCAAACATGATAATGTAGAATGATCATAAAATCATATAACCTGTGTAGTATTAATATCAAAGAAGTGGATGCCCTCAATGTTTGCATGACATGAATAGAGATAATACCTAAAATTTGAAATTAGATTCGATCATGCATTTTTTTTATGCCTATATCACACTCAAATATAATTATGACACATATGTGTTTATGTAAAAATAATCTAATATGCCATCTATCAACATTGAAGTAACACATAGATGCTAAGGAGATAATACAACATGTAGGTGCTGAAAGCGTTTTTAGATTTTTTATTTATTTTTTTTGGTATTTTTGGAATTTTTAAGGAGTAAATTTAATCTTATTATTCCATCCAATATATGGTCATATATATCTCCCCACTATGAACCTAGTTTAATGATCTTGTAATGTTATCAAAGAGCACATATAGATTCAATATCTATCATAGCAGTAATGCTGATGCTCTGTATTTTTAAAATAGGACTCAATGGTTATGAAATAGTATTCAAATTAATAGGATTAGGGTTTTATTAAATCCATTATTAATTTATATATGGTTTCTTTGGAATAGAAATAATAGTAACATGTATAGGTTTTCTAGATATCTAAACATGGTGAATAGTAGATGGGGATTTTGTGGAACCCATTATATGTATTTGATGTATAGGTATCTCAAGTAATAGATACCTATTAAAGGGTATTGAATATTAATTACCATTTTGTAGTGAATGAGCCTTAATATTTTTGATAATTATTTGTCTAAGTATAAGTTTCTATTATTCAATAGGACACTCATATGGAATTCTATAAACTATAATTACCTAATTACTATGAATGTATTTAACACACCCATACACTATATAAGGTATTAATATAAGTTTATATATCCAAGGGATTCCAAATATCATATAAAATATTATTATGGAAGGTATATCTAAAAATTTAGAAACCACATGTGTGGGACTAACCTGTAAAGGAAGGTCAATCTCACCAAGAACTTTATAGGAGGTAACTGATCTAGTAGAAGTGTGTAAATAATTATGAGTATAACCCAATTAAGTAAGTAATTTCATGATGAAAATGTTATATATTGAAAAATTATCAATCATAACATTTTGTATAGGGTGTTTATCAATGTATGATAAAATTAATAAAGAATGAAGATCAAATTCATAATCCTTAATCTCGCTATCATCGAAGGTAATAAAGGGTCTCTGAATCATAGGAGTTATATTTCATGTGTAAGTAGTGGGTGTCCATAATGTGGTGGAGGAGGACTTTTTTTATATTCCATTTTCACTTTGGTTTCCTTATTATAATGGTCTTACAAAAGACTTAAATATTTTATGTTTATGGTTATCACTAGATTGTGAGCCTAATTCCTTTGGATGATCCACAAATGTAATATTTTGATCATCCATAAGATATTAGATATTGTGATTCAAGGTAAATCATCTACCTGTATAATTCCCTAGCCCTTAATGATAATCATAATAATAATTTGCATCATATCCTTTGGGTATAACTTGTCTCACATTAACCTTGATTGGATGAGGAAGATGCATAAGATGACACTTTATTAACCATAAGAGTAGTGAATCAAGGGACTCATGTAAACATGTAAATTAGCTCTTTGGTGTATTTTATAAGATAAGCTATTTAGGTTTTTATGAAACTATGTTAACCATTTTGGTTGTTTCCTTTTTAGGCTAAAGAGGGTTTACCTTATAACTTGGTTTGATTATGAACTTGGTACTAGATGTAGACGTAACCAGTGTGTTTTTTACATACTTGATCTCATTCAATGATACACACTTCATTTCATGGTCTTGTACAACATGTCATAAGTCATTGAAATATTCTAACTTATTCAAAATAATGGAATCATGTAACAGAGGAAAAAAACTTTGTTTAAATATGTCTTAAAAATCCTTATCTACCATAATAATGGTCATTTTGGCTAGCATTGTCTTATATCTCAAGACATATTAATTTATAGGCTCATTGGTTCCTTGTTTAATTTTGGAAAAATGAGCATTGGAAACCTTTTCATAAATATTAATGGAAATATGTGCTAAAAACTAGTCTACAAGAACTTTGAATGATTTCACGGATTGTAGAGTTAAATCATAGAACAAAATAAAATAATAGTCCTTGAGGCTTCTTGGAAATAATTTGGTTAAAATTTTATCATTAAAGGCATAGTAAAGGTGTGCCACAATCAAGGTTCAAATATGTTATTCAAGATCACCCTTGTCATCATTAAATATGAAATTAGGTGAAACAAATCTAGTTGGCAAAGGGTACAAAGATATCTCAAGTGAAAGAGGGTTATGTAACACATCTTGTAAATTTATAGCATGAGGGGAATTTAGATTTATTTTTTTTAATGTTTGTAAATTTTTCCTCCAATGTCTTTATGACTTCAAGTAGTTTTTAAACTATAGACCTAGTGGGATTTAGATGAACCAATTGAGTAGTCACCAAAGGGGATGAAAACATGTTTTGAGTATTAATAGGCATTAAAACTGATATTTGCATTTATATAATGGGTAATTCCATGGTATATGTATAAATAGTAGTTTAGGAAACAATGGTTTAAACACATAACCCATACCCCCACTATATGTATTAGGTTATAATGTATTCAAGGGGATGGATGTTTCCAATTTAATTTTGGAACTTTTTTCTTCGATTATAGTTTTTAGGATTTCATCAAGATCTTCAAGATTTTTTCAAATATGCTCACGAAATAATGCAATTGATTTCACTTAATATTGGTTTATTTTCTTATGTTAATTTATTTCATGGTTTTCATTATCATAATCTTCTTCTATGATAACCATGACAGTGTGTTTTTCATTATCAACATGGGTATCATCATGATTTAGAGTGTGAGATCCCTCATTGGTTTGAGATATATTATATGGTGGAAGGGGAAGATCAATGTGTTTAATAGGCACACCTCCCAATCTATGGATATGCCTAGGTTACATGTAAAATATTAGAAGTAGTAAATGAAAAAGTACAGTAATCTAAAACCCTAACTAATAGAAAACCCTAGGAATAAGAAATGTTTACATTCATACAAACTGTTTCCATAAAATGTTTAACCCTAATTTTTAGATATGGGTGGTACATCCTACCTTAGAAGTATAAATTTTAATAATATATAAATGACAATGTAAAAGGGTGAGAATAAAATCTATAGTAAGCTAATCGGGTGCTAAACTTAGATATATGCATACACTAAATTTATTATGCTAAGTATAGGCTAAATATATAAAGTACAAATAATTAATTTAATTATTGATTTCTTATGCTAACATAGTGTTGGATCTATAATAGGCAAGAAATAGACTAGAAGATGGTTCTAGAATAGTCATCAGATTTTAGATCTAACTTTTTTTTGAAGCTTTAAACATTAATGTCATCCTAGGATAGTTGCATCGATAATACTATCCAGGTTCAACATAAGTGTCCTATACATAATACTTATTAAAAATATATGTAACCACATCGATGCTTTTGGTTTTGATTTTACCTTTGCTTTGGTGCACTCAAATATAATTCATGGACTATCACTCTTCATGAATTTGTTAAACTCTAGTTTTTCATCTTCATGGTGAATTTGGGGGAAATGGGTTAGTGGTAAATGGTGTCAAGATGACCCAAAAGACCCCACTATCAGTGGGAATTACCTACATATTCAATACTCCATAAGAGGGCCTCAAACTAATGTAGTTCTCTACTATGTGTTGGCTTGTTGTGAATCATATAATGTGTACAAAGCAAGGACATTAGTTATCTACCTTGTAACTTAGAAAATCAGGATCATGGGCTACTCCTTTAGTATTTAAAAACTAAAGGTGTGTTATTCTTAAGACTATTATGGAAATAGATAATTTTTTCATCAATTTAATTCTTGATTGAGTGTTTTTGATAAGTTGCCTTAGTCTCTTTTGTATTTTTCTAGGTTTTATCTAGGTGAGAAATGAATAAGGGTTGATCTTGTATTTATATCAATCCCTTTGGTTAAGTAAAATTAAATAACATAGGCTTACCATTAAGAGACATTTCATGTATAAATTAGATGGATTTAGGGCATTGGACACTTATGTGAGGTTAGGACACTAACATCAAAGATAGTGTCTATCCTGAGTATTAGTCTCCAAGGAGTAAGAAAGTAGGTACATGCTCAGAACATGCATAGGTGGAAGATACATACATTTTAAACATTTTGGGTAAGATATAAGTCCTAGGTCATCAATATAACACAAGTTAGACTAAGATATATAGGCCAAGGGTCACAATATAGAGTAGATGCAAGACTTTTGGAAGGCGGGAGAGGTTCAAAACTAAGAGGAACATCCAAGGTCTAATTTATTTAAGTGTACAAGACTAAGGTACTATATAATCTATAAATATTATCTAAAATTAGGTTTATTTGATCTGAATTGGTTGTTTCTAGATATAAATATATATGTAATGAATTATTGTTAATATTACCTTCTCTATACTTGGAATTTACTAAGAAGGGCAAGTCGTAAATCCATCCTATTTCTTTGCATATATGGGCCACCTAAGAAAGGGAATTTATGATTTATTACCCTTGCATAGATGATTAACCTTATCAGGTTATATATTAGTTTTCTAGGATTAAAATTTTCTTGTTTAAGTGGATGTTCATACATAATTATAGAAACTATAATTACCCTTTTGAAATGAATTTATTTAATACACCCATGAACTATAGAATGTATTATGTGGATATTATGTATCCAAGGTCATCCAAATAACATACCAAAGACTCTCATGTATGTTATAATATAAAGGGTGTTGACCACATATGTTAGACCAGCCTATAAAGGTAAATTAATCTCACCAATAATGTGTTGTGATCTCCCATTAAATGATATGATAATTTTGATCGAAGAGTACAAATCATCACGTGAAATCCTTTTTATGTATTTCATCAGGGTTTATGGATAGAATATCATATATAAAAGGATGAATAAAACTATTATAGAGTAGGACAATTAATTTAAAACTCAGATAAATGAATATTTTGAATTAAAATGTTGAGTTATGTTGAATATATAAAGTACACTCAAAATAATAATTTTATGTCATAAACATGAATAAGAGAAAATACTTAGATTATTTTAAAATATGTAGACAAATGTAAGAAGTGTATACATAGAAATAGGAAAGAAAAATATCAAGATCTAGTCTTGCTATTATGGAAATATTAGTTTTGGAGGTTTAGACACTTGCATCAACCTTGGGACACTTATGTTGATGTAGGTGTCCTAATATTGACGAAACTGTCTAGTATAAAATATTCATTATATTTCAAAGAGACCACCTAGAGCTTTCTAAGTTTTTTAATCACCTTTTTAATGATGTATTTTATTTACACTTTCATGTTGAAGATAACTATTTATGGATCAAACCATATATATTCACCTTAGTTCTTTGGACATTGTCAAAAATGGGTTAGTGGGATCATAATGTATAACTAACCTCAAGGGGCCATTTGTTAGTGATCACCTCCTACATAGATAATACTCTAAATAACACCTCAAAAATATGTAGTTCTCCCCTAGGTGTTGGATTGTGTGTGAAAAAGGGTGAAATATATTATATGTAATGGCATGCAATGATCTAGCTTGTAATTTGATGAATATTTATCATGAGATGTTCTTTGAGTGTTTCAAACTTGTCATATGACTACTCCTATGATTGCTATGAAAATAGGTAAGAGTTGGGTAATATGACTCAATTTTGTAATTGATTTAATGATCTTGAATGTGTGATTGATTGGTATTTTTTAGATGGATAATGAGTAGGAATAGATTTGTATTTATACCACATATTTTGTGAATATCTCATGGTAGTGTTCAATAATACAAATAGGCCAACCCATATGTTTTATAACATTTTAAATTTGGAAGAATTTTAAGGACATGACACTTGATAATAATTTGGACACTTACATCAACACAAGTATCCCTATGTGGTATGTTAGTGTTTGGAAGGATATTATTTTTTTGAAGATCTAATAATTATAATTTATATCAAGTTTTATAATTTTTATATAATGCGAGATATTTTGGTCATCCAAAATGATATGTTCATACCATAAGATAAATAGTTAATCATAGTGAGATGGTGAATGTGAGCATTTTGATAGAAGGGAGGTCTAAAACTTAAAGGTATATCCCTGATAGGTATTTGTCAAATATTGAAGGTTGATATGTTATTTAATTATATCTTAGTATCAAAAAATATCATGATGAACATAAATGTTAGAACTACCTTATTTAATTTTTTCCCTATATACCCTGATCTCTAGATGGCTAACTTCATATTTATTACTAGAACATATGGTAATTGAGTCATATGTATTGATCATCATTAACTCAAATTAATATTCATCATCTTCAATTAAATGTGGATAATGACTCATGTCATTTCTTGGGTTTTAAGAACCACTAACTAAGGCATTCCTAGAAATGTTAATGCCTTTATTTTCATCATCACTTAAATGTTCCATGTCAAGTTATTTAATACCATTATAAATCTTGTTAACCTTATGAACCCTTAGAATTCTACCAGCTTATTTCCAATATTAAATGCTATTTTTTAACTCGACATTGACCTAGATATGACATACTCATACCGGTAAAGTCTTATAGTTTTCACTAGAACATGGATCTTTAGGAACCAATTTTGTTCTTAGATTAGAATTATCAACTAAGTTTGTTCAAACTATCCCATCATTAGTCTTATTTTTTTTCCATTTATCCCATCATCATATGTAATGGTTCCATTTAGACCATCATCGACCATAATTGTTCCATTCTGCCTATCATGAACCAACTTGGTGTGGGGAATAGTTTAGTTGGCCCTTTTTCTTTGATGACATCACCATTATTATTTTTAACTTGTTCATTCCCATAGTTTTAAAATTAATTTATTCAAGTGAAATAAGGTGACATTTCAAAATGTGTTCAAATAAGACGGAAGTATGTATGTCATTTTTATTGTTTCCCACATCTTTGATTTTTATTTTCCTTTATAGTTTATGAATATGTAAATAACATAAGATAAAATTGGATGTATTATCCATGCTAAAACTTTCACCTAATTTTTAATTTTATTAAGATGGAGTATTTATTTCTCATCCATTGGTTTGGAAAATAAATATAACTACAATCTCTAGTATGACTGTGAAGCTCAATGCAACATGAGCATCTCCTTCACTTGATCTTATAAATCACACTTTCCTTTGGATCAAATAATTATTTTTGTATCCAACACAAACATACATATATTTAAACTTTCTTAATCATAAAATAGATAAGAATCATGACTTAAAATAAATTCACTTCCTCAAACCTCTATAGAGTATCAATTTCAAGAAAAAACCTTGAAGCACAAAATAATATCACACTAAAAATACCATAGTAAGGTACCTGATTATGATACATAAGATGTATTTGTACCAGAAGGAAACATGTTTCAAATATGATTCATTCTTTGGTGAAGACTGTCCAAGAATTAACATACCCTCAAGTTTACCTATATATGAAACCATTTGCATAACACCTTCAATAATTTTATTAGCTTTTTCAATTATTTTGAGACTAATGGCATCCCCTATTGAATTTGGGTTATAATTTTCATATCTAAAAATATCAAATATGTTACATGATTATTTTTCCATGTTATCATGTTATCCTCAATTGATATCTAAGACTATAGAATACTCTTGTTTTATTGTTCAAAATATAAAATTTATAATTATTATCCATAGTATTAACTTTACCTTTAGATCCATAAACCAACTACAAGATATGTGGAAAGTATTCTCTCATATTTGATCTCCACCTATAAGGCAACTATAATCCCCAACTCACATATATGTAGATTAATGCATCTAATGTTTTTTTGACCTTATGGTATAATTATACCATACATATTAGAGTATGTTATTACCAACAACCTCAATGTTTAAGCGTAACTTGACATTATCATGTTATAAAATAAGGGATGAATACCAATTGTTTGAATTATTCTTGTTATACTCTCAGTTATGATTCAAAATATCTTGGGTTATGAATCATAAAATTTTATTTTCTTAAAATGATATGCTCCAAATGTAATCTAAGCATACTTGATCTAATACCACTACATTTATTGTACATGAAGATCTGTGGTTGTGGACCTAATGAACTACTTTTACTTCTTCTTTAGTTACCATTATCCCTTAGAACTTGGACTATTTTTACCAAGTGACCATCAATGAAATTTAATTTTCTTCGATTAGGTATCTCATTTTTAAGCTCCTTAAATATCAATCTAATGTTTTCTATGAGTTTCAGTTAATTTTTATTATATGTATTCAATCTAAAGTGGATGGTTCTAATTAAAATGTTTCCAGCCCATATTATAACACCTACCTTAGATATATTCACTACAAATATATCATTGAATGATCATCAATATTTGTCCATTGGGATATAGATTCAATGTCTTATTTTGGAAGATTTGTGTTGTCCTTTTCTTCATTTTACCTCAAATAACCTATAGGAGTGTAATTGGGGTTATTATCATGAAATTAAAAAAACAACAACAATGCTTTTTTTATAGGAATATTTTTTAATAGTTTGTTAAATATTACAATGAACTCCCTCATCCATTCATGAACTTATTTTTTGACATGTGTCGATTGTGTAAGTAGTTGCATGTTCATCTTCATCTGGTTGGAAACTATTTTTAAATTATTTTCTCATCATATCCCAACCATTGATATAAACAATAGTAACGTGATAGTACCATTTTTATACTCCATATTATATGGATTCAATAAATATTATTATTACTACATATTCAGATTGAACACCTAAAATATGACACATAGTAGTGAAATTAGAGACATGTTCATCCAGATTTTTACCATCACCAGTGAATATAGGAAATTTATTTATAGATATTTTAGGTAAACCATGTAGTTTTTCACCAAGATCAAGTAAAATTATGGTTGGTCTCAAAGGTAATATAGTAATTATAAAAAAATTTATGACTTGAGGAATTATAGTTTCAGAGATGACTAATGATCTATTAGTTATAGTTTCAAATTATTGATTGTGCTTCAGTAGATTGGTTGAAATACTTAAATATATTTTTTTTAAATGGGATTAATTTTAAATCAAACTATTCTTGTAACTTAAATATGGGATAAAAATTAATTTATTTTTTACTTAGCCTAGTAAGCTTACTTTCAACCAGTGTGAGAGAAAACTATTATTGTCTTGAAGTAAGAAGAGGTTGAATATCACTTTAAATGTCCTTGATCACAACCTACCTTGGTTTTAATATTCTATGTGGAAGTTTTAATTATATTTTCATGAGTTCAACATGATATTATTTTTCTTCTTACATATTTATAAAATTCTAGAACTAAACAAGACTAGTTATATTAATTTGAGTGCATGTTTGAGGCCATAAATTTTGGTTGTATCAAATCAATACCTAGATAAAGACTAGGTACCTAAACTCCAAGTATGGTAATATTAGTAGATTTGAAATACTCTTTGGGTTTCATATATATTAAAAAAAAATGCCTCATGTTAGGTTCCAAAAAAATGTTGATAAAATATTTTTTACAAGATATAAGATGGGATTTTGGTCAATAGTGTAATAGAAAAGAAGTATCTCTCCATTATCAATGGAGGCTCCCTTTATTAAAACTATAAATTTGTATAAAAATAATATTTACATTTTATACATTTAAAATTACTATTAGGAGGGGTTTCTTAGAAATGAATAATAATAATATTTGGAATGAAGATAGTGAACAAGAAGAAAAGGAAGAGAAAGAAAGAAGATGAAGCATGTAGTAATTGAATAAATTTATATTTTAATTATTTTAATACACTAAAAAAAACATCTATATTAATGACACCTCAACCTTAAAAATTTTACACAAATAAATAATAAGGATTGAATGAATGTATTGATCCTTGAAAAAAACATTTTTTCTTCTCTTTCCTTCCTATCAAAAATTATTTATCTACTAAAAAGTCTTGTTACAATAGGAAAAACTCTTATTTATGATAAGAGTGTCTATAAATAATTCATAATTACCGTAATTGGAAGTAATTTTCTATTTTGAATTTATTTTTTTTGGTAAAAAAATGAAACATAACTTAGAATTCATTATATGTATAAATAAAAATTACAACAAAGAAATAGAAAAGAGGAGAGAGAAATATGTGAAGAAGTTTGGATAGAAAAAGAAAACTTGTCATGTTGAGAATATTTATAGCCAATTACAATAGTTCGATACTTATTTTCATCTTATGAATAATTAACCCTATATCTTATTAATTTCTACATAGTAAGGACAATTAAATATTAATTAAAAACAATAGTATGATCCAATCTAACAATCCAACTGTTCATTGCATTGGTTACTTTTTCTATCCCATTAAAGATATTTATAATGTTTTTTTATAAGATCATTAAGGACATGATGAATATCACTTAATTTATTCATGGTTTTCATATTAAAAGTATCTATTTCAAACAACTCTTATTTAACCTTATTCTAAAATTTTTCCTTTAGCTCAATAGATGTGTATGGTTTTATTACATCTCCTTTCATCATATCAAAATGTATAACCCAAATATTTATGTGGGTTTATAATTTCATTACATCATAGTTCTTGTTTTGTATACACAAATATTCCAATGCATCTTATAAAGCATTTATTTTTCATTCAACACAATAATACCAAAGACATTTTATTTTTCCAATGAGATGTGGGTGAGTTGGCTAAGTGTATAGACACTAAAAAACCACACCAATGATTTTAGATGTCAAAACACACCCTTAAAACTCCATTTACCCCTACCCACATTTATATAAATTAAATAAATAATTAATCTAATAAAATTATATTCACACCTCACCTTAACCAAGCGCATGGATAGCTTAGTGACAACTTACCTTAAGACCATTTCTTACCCTAGCATTTAATTCCTAACCTCCTAGACTATTTCTACCTACATGACCATACTTCTTTAAATGAACTATGACCATTTATAATGGTATCAAATAGCGAAAATAAGTGCAAAACACTATTTTTGGTAATTTGGACTTATTATGATTTGATCGACACCGATCATCCCTCGACCAACATTAGTTGACCAAGATCGACATCGATTACTTAAAGATTGCATATGACCTTTGCTCATGAGGTTGAATCATTGGGATCAAGAACTAAATTCTTGTGTCAACCATAGCTATCTAGTGAAATAGGTAATTAGTTTAGAGACTAAGAAGTGCTTCATCACCTCAAGACTGAGGATTCAAAAGTTTTTACTTTGCCCATTTTGTTCTAAGCTTTCAATCAGCTCTCATTCAACTTCAATTCATCTTCAATCCAGCAACTCCATAAAAACTAAGTATTTTGTGATTTTTTTAAGTTCAATGTTCTTTTTACGTTTTTTATTGATTTAACCCTTTTCAATATCTCCCCACACTCTCTTTTGTGTTGGAGTTATGAAACTCCAACACCCATTTTTCACCAAATTCCCAATAAACATTCCTAGCCTTTTGAGTGTCAAACCTTCGTGTTTGTTATTCTTGAATTTTTATTTTACCTTTATGATCATCAACCAACCTTCAAATAGCCCAAAAACTCATTTTTTCCCAAAAAACAAAACTATGAAAATGCATAGTGACTGACATTAGTCATCCCTGATGGCATCAATTAATAAGTGACCAGCATCAGTCTATGTGTGATTGTTTTTTTCCAAATATAGTAAGTAAAAAAATCCTATCAATCTCAACTAAAACCCTATTTATCAACCCCTATCACAATATAGAGCCATAAAAATTAATCTGAACAACACTTTAGCACTTTAGTATTTATTTCTCATAAGTTAATGTCATTTTTTTAAAGTAATCATTTTATTACATTATGTTAAAGTAATTTTCATTAATTTATACAATTACTTCTTATCAACATTCTTCCAAATTTAATTTATTTAAATGAGTGGATTGATAGCCTTCTAGCTGAGTCATGTGCTTCTTGGATCTAGCACTTGTTAGGAAATCCACTCTTAAACTTTAATAATCAATCCCATTTCTAGTCTTATTATTATTGCAGGTCATTCTTCCCTAGCCAAAAAGGAGTACAGAACCACATCTAGGTTCATGTACACCTTATCTTTTCTTTATTTTTACTTATTTTTAAAAATAAAAGAAAATGATCTAAAAATATAGTGAAACATTCTACCACCCCTGGTGGGACCCTAGATTTCTCCTAGGTTCATAAGTTTTTAGAATAATCAATTTGCATTAGTGAATGAATCATTAATTCAACTTCTTTGTCTTTGAAACTAAAATGTTATTTTCCTTCATTTCTAAATTGAAAATCATAACTTTTAATTTATTCATTTCAAAGTCAAAAATAAGTACTTGTTTTCTTTACTTTCTTGAATTGGAAAAATCAAAATCATTTATTTCCCTCTATTTCCAAAAAGAGAAAGGCAATTTACTATTTTCATTTATTTTTAAAATTGAAAAGGAATTCATCTTAGGATAGGAATTTCTTTCTCATCTTACATTTAGGTGCATTCTAGTTGTTTTTTACTCATTTAAAGAAATTAAAATTTCCTTTTGGGTTTAAAATCAATCTTCATCCATTTATTTCTTGCATGATTAAGTCACATATCTTAATTAATCAATAAATCAATCATATCAATCACTTATTTTCACACACATACCAAATCACTTACACAATCAATTCATCAAACATTAACATAAAGGAACTGATTGGGATTTCATTACCTAGTGGCAACCTTCATCCTGGTTATCCTACATGGATTCACCACCAAGGGGAGAACCAACTTAGTACGCTAACTAAGTATAAATGCTAGATATCAAGTATATATTGGAAAACAACTCGACACCCTTACATTATGGTGTGTGAAGTGAGGGGGTAGGCCCTAATACAAAACCATGTATCGATTCTAATACAGATAAATTTTGAGCCTAAAAGAACCTAAAACCATCCATAGACTACTTCTTCTAATACCCATTTCAAAATCTAAGTAGAGCCTCATAAATTCTAAACTTAAGGCATAATCCAAAATTGAGATAAAAGGAACTCTTAAGATCTTACTTAATTTTAGTGTGTGTGATCTTGTTGAATTTTTTCTTCTTTGATTTGTTTTTGAGTTAGTGAGTTTTTTCCATCAACTTCTAAAACTTTCACCATTTTATCACATGGTCTTGACATGAAAGCAAGTAAGAGACCAAGCTAACTAAAACCAACCTCACCACTAACCTTATTCATATTCTTAAACCATGGAGCACACTCCAGATGTGGAGATCTCTCCTGGCCATTTCAAGAGTCTTGTTATGCCCTAGTATTTTTCTTGAGGGGACATGGACTTTATAAACCTCCTTGACCACAACCAAATTTCTCTTCAACATTACCTTGCCACAATTACCAATGATGCCCCTACTTTATTTCATTCTATTGAACCACCTTATGTCATGCCTATGTACCTTATGGGTGAAACTTTAGTCGACACCATCTCCACTACCCAATCCATGGTAACTCAAGCTTCATCTTCTATAATCAACCATCTACTAGTTTTTCCCAAAATTAAGCTTCTCTTCCACCACAAAAAAATACCCAATCACCTTTAAATTATACAAACCCCATAACTAACCCTTCAAATGTAGGGAGAACCAACCAATAACAACTCCAGCACTACTTAGCATTTGGATGTCATACACTAGTATGGTTTCCTTACCTCTTACCACCCAAAACCATACATCATCTACACCATTTCAAAACTTAATCATTTCCATACCATCCACTCTCCCACATATAATTACATGTTTAACTTCACACCTTCAATAACCTAACCCAACCATGCCCATGTCTCAACAAATACCCACTACACCTAATCTAGGATATGTCCCAAATTCATAAGTATATATGCCTCCCATATCATCTGAACCTTTCATGAATAACTATCAATTTGTGGTATCCACCTAACCTTCCAAAATGTAATACATTTCACCCTCAAAACCCCAAAAACACATACCCTATAACTATGTGGGTGCACCATAAATTGACCTCATTAAAATGTTAATGGAATGGTAACTTTAGAGACATCTATTTCTTGAGCTCACAATATTTTATCCTATGATAAAGTTTATAATGAACCCATTCACCCTTATATACCAATCCATCCTTTCCCCACTCAATGGGAACTTCCCAAATTCACCAACTTCCAAAGTAAGGATAATCCCTAACAACATTTAAGATCATTTAGACATGCCTTATATTTCATTGCCTATGATGATGCTCTTTTACTTGGGAGCTTCCCCATGTCCTTAGTAGGACCCATGTTGGATTGGTATAGTGTTATCACTAGGCACTCCCTCTTTTCCTTTTCTCAACTTGTGAAAATTTTATTTGATCACTTATCCAAAGACATCTCCAAGAAAGTGTCCATAACTGACTTATATTCTATTTTCCAATTCATGGATGAGTCCATCAGCAATTCTGTTTCTCAATGGATGGGGTTAATCAACCAAATTTATTTATCCCTACCCCAATAAAAATGGATTGAAATTTTATCTTGGGTATGTGTCAAAAACATTTATTCTAACCTAAAATTTCAAATAATTCATATATTTGATGAAGTGTTTACCATGTCTAAGAAATTAGAAATACAATCAATTGATGAAGGCAAACTAAAACTTATAAATAAGAATACTAGCTTCAAATCTACTAAAGATTCCTCCAAACATTCAAACCACCCCAAATCCAAATGATTAGCCAATGTCATTATCCTTAAAATGGTTCCTCCTTCGATGGTTAACCAATCCAACCCATCCACATCTACAAGCTAAAATCCAAAATCACAAAATTGCTTTATTCAAAAGTAATATACACTACTAGGGGAGTCTTATACTTTGGTTTTGGAGAAATTTTTGAAAGCATCCATAGTCCAACTTCCACCAATTAAACCCCCTCAACAATTTTATTCAACCCATCCTATACCAAGTTGGTATAAGGAGGATGAGATCCACAACTACCATTGCATAATTGACCATAATGTTGATAGATGCAAAACCTTTAAAAACATAGTTCAATACTTGACTAATAAGGGTGAACTTGTAATGGATAAACCAAACACACCTCCAAATCAAGCTCTTGACATCTTCCATCAACCATTTTTAAACTACTTTCCTTCTTCAAATAATGAGCATATAAATGTACAAACATCCAATAAACATGAAGTTTATACCATAACCATTATCCTTTATGAACTTATAATTGATGAACCCATGACCCAAACTATGCCTATTCCACTTCTTGATTTAGTGGAACCAACCCAAACCACCACTCCTACTCCACGTACTTCCATAGTGGAATCACCCATTATTATTTGGAAAACATAACTAAGGAATAAACCACCACTTCAAGTCCACTTAATTTCATATTTGAATCACCCATCCTTACTTTGGAAATCATAACTAAGGAATAAACCACCTTGGATACTCCACTTTATTCCATATTAGAACTACCCATCCTTACTTTGGTAATCTCAACTAAGGAAGAGATCATCTCACCTACTCCACTTCCTTCCATAGTGGAATCACGCACCATTTCCTTATAACTCTTTCCAAAGGAAGAGGAAACCATGACCATCCCACTTCCTTAACCACATAGTCTCCCCTTGGAAACCCCCACTGAGGAGGCCAAGCCCACCTATAAACCATTTTCGAGGTTGGTTCAAAATCTTGAATTCATATCATGACCAAACCTTGACTGAGCTATATTTTGGCACCGTCTTGGACTTCCTTACCCTAAAAATAAGGAACCAACAGACCCATCAACCACTTGACCTTCAACCATAACAAACTTAACCACCCTTACCTCAACCAAAAAAACAAACTAATCCACATCTCAACCTTTAAAAAATAACCAACTCAACTCCCATAAAAATAGAAAAAATATACCCAACTACCCCACTCAAACCTATCAAAAACTTGGGTATCCTTCCAAATCAAAACCTCACTCATCCACCCCTAAAATTGGAGTAGACACCAAAAAACTCACCTAAATATCCACAATCCCAGCCAAGGAGGAATATAAAACCACTTAAGACTCAAAAGCTTAATACCATTACCCCTTATCTATTTTAGGACCTCACCCTTCCACTTTGTTGAAAAATACAAGCCTTCTAAAAAAGAGACCATAAACTCAACCTCCTCTTCTTACCACACCTCTACCCATCCACACCAAACCTTCAACCCCAAAACCATAAACCAAAATAATTGCATAAACATCAACCAAATCTCCACTCATAAAACCTACCCCTAAAAAGGTACCAACCCCAACAACCAAAATTAATACTTCCACCCTCTTAACACCATTACTATAATAATATGATACTATATTATAAATGTTGTGATAAAATTCTTACATAACCCTACCTCCCATAAAACCATTCAACCCTCTTATCCCAAAAATAGTTTCATTCAATGATAACTTAATCTACACATACCATAAGACACCTAGACATGACAATGAGAACTACAAAGATCTTTAAGACATAATCCAAAAATAATGTGGTGTAGATGATCTTTTGAAAAATGAGACTCATGTTATCCTACCTCAAGCCAAAAATAAAGAAATAAAACCTCACATAAACCCACCTCCAAAGTAAACATGAACCAAAATAACCTACTAGCCCATGTACATTCCAAATTGACACCATCCATGTAGTCACTTAGTCATAAATTCAAAAGGATAAAGGGAAAGAAAAAAATATCCATTACTTTGAAATATCCTTATTATATGTAATTGCCTCAATCACCTTCACCAAAATTTAATATTTCTATTTGGGGTACACCTTAAACCTATCCATCTAGACTAATACATAGGTTGGTTTTCAAACAACTTCGCTAAACCCCAGTGAATATGGCCTTGTATGAATTAATCAAACCCTTGCCTCAACACCATCAATTTATGATGGAGGATTTATAATCTATTGAGGTTTAACACAAATATCCTCAACCTCTAACATCCCTTGTTAGATCCCTCCAAGTATCATGTCTTATCACATTCTAATATTTTGAGATACCTCTTATCCAACCAAATGATCCATATCCTCCCCTCTTCATCACAACACATATTAATCAAAATCAGATAAAAAGGTTTATTATTGATGGGGTATTTATCATTAATATCATCTCATCTCATTCTTATGATCAACTTAAACTTCTTAAGAACATCATATTTGAAACCACTACTGTGTTATGGTCTTTTAATGACATGATAGAAACCACCTTGGGAATAATTATCCTTCACATATGTTTACATGCTCAAACTCTCCCTAATATATTCTATGTTATAGAAGGGGAATTTTAGTACAACATATTTCTTGGATGCCCTTAGATCTAAAGCATGGGTTGTGTATCATCGACCTTATACAGATGACTAAAATTTGAACATGAGGGTCAAGTTCACATCATCCTAGCTGACCATAGTCAATTTAAGTCATGAAACATGACTTACCACCCAAATTATATCATCATTCCATTAAGGTATGTCTCCCCTTCAACTTCCATCAACAAAACTGTTACAAGATCAACCATACTTTCTTACCAAATCCCTATGAAAGACCCATAGAATCTTTGTTCTAATGCCTTTCACTTGGAGAATACCACCTATTGACTCTCGATAGCCTTCTGAATCCTTAACAGTACAAAAATATTGATCAACATCCTAAATATAATTCTAACATTATAACAATCATCCCTTTCAATCTTCCCAACTACCAAACCAACTTTATCTATGTGGGACTCAATCAACCACATTTAGCTTCTAACACCTCATCTTCTACTAAACCATTCACTTCCAATTTTTCCTTCTTAGATAAGCTATATTTTTCCCAAACATAACTTCATTAATGTGATTTTAAAGGATTAAATTTAGTCCATTATGATCATGGGCCACATGAAATTATCCCATGTAAATATCAAAATCCTCATGAGTAACATGGCCTTGGAATTATCCAACCATAGGAACCAACCGACCTACCTGCCATTGCAATCATTAAGGAAGAAACCCCATCCTCACTAAAATCTTCTTATTAAAAGTTTAATTACCATGATTCCATCCCTCTTAAATTTATTTTTATCAACTTGATTAGTTTGGAACCCTTGACCTATCAAATTCATATGGAAACTAGAACCATTCCTCTAACTCATCCTAAGATGGTCAAAGATGATTCTCCTACAATTAATACTATCAAGTGTCAGGATGATGAGTCCCTTCTCACCTAACTTGGTGTTGAATATTCCTCCATTCAGAAACCCTTATTCTTGAGATAGACCATGCTAAATAAATTTATCATTGATACTAACTTGGGCACTTAGGATAATCCTCACATTATCAAAATTGGTCAATCTTTAAATTCCTCAAAACACCAAGACTTATCCTCTTTTCTAAGTGACCATATCATATCATTTACTTGGTATTAGAGTGATATTATAGTAGTTTACCCTTAAATAATCATCCATAACATCATCACCAACCTCAATACCAAGCTTGTTAATAAAAATCTTTGAAGGATGCACCCTCACATTACCCTTTTTATTAAAGAAGAGCTACAACATCTCTTATCTGTCAACTTCATCCAACCCATTTACTATCCACAATGGGTCTTCAATGTTTTTATTATCACTAGATCAATAGGGTGACTTCATATATTTATATATTTTCATGAACTCAACCTTTCTTGTCCAAAAGATGACTTTCCTTTACTAAGCATTGACCAGCTTGTTGATCTAACTGTAGGCCATACGATGTTATCTCTTATGGATGGATTCTCAGCCTATAACCAAATATTAATTTCCCTATAATTTCATCACAAAACTTCCTTCATCACTCCATGAGGAACATTTTGCTATAGGGTCACACATTTCATCTTGAAGAATGTTGGTGCAACCTATCAGTGTGACATGACCTACATATTTCATGACCTCATCAAAAAAACCAAGGAATATTATGTAAATGACCTCCTTAATAATTCCAAATGTTATAAAGACCATTTAACAATCCTTGAAGTCATTTTTTATTTCCTTATCCAATTCCATGTTCACATTAACCTAAATAAATGTTTATTTAGGGTCCTATCATGTAAATTCCTTGGATTTATCATTTCCCTTCATGAAATATAATTTTATCCCACCAAATTGAAATAAATGCTATACATTCATCCTCCAAATAACCTTAATTAACTCCACAATTTATAGGGTAAGCTTCAGTCTATTCATCATTTCATCTCTCAATTATCTGATAGATGTCAGCCCTTTAACCACCTTATTAAGAAGGATATATCATTTAAGAGGAACAAAGATTGTCAATAGGCCTTTGAATCACTCAAATGATACCTTATTTTTCCACCTATCCTTGTCCATCCAAAGGAGTACCAACCCTTATACCTACACATCTCTACCATAGACTATTCCTTAGGTGAGATGCTCACACATTATAATGATCAACAAAAGGAATAAGTAGTATATTATATAAGTTAGACACTTATAGAGTATGAAACTCTTTAAACCCATACTAATAAGTTATGCCTTACCATTATCTTCATGTTTTCCAAACTTTGTCACTACATCCTCAACCATAAAACCTTTATCATCAAAAACACCAATCCCCTCAAGTACATGCATTTTAAGCCACATCAAAATCAGCATATGGGTATATGGTTCATGATTTTAACTAAGTTTGATATTTATTTCATTTATAAATTAGATAAAGCCCCTTTAATTGATAACCAGCCTTCCAACCATAAGTTTCCAAATGAGGCCATCACAACTATCTCTCAATAGGACATTTCTTATCAAATGACCATGATTATTTATGGATCAAAATGTCAATGTTTTTGGGGTTATAAAATCATCATTATACCCCTTGAAATTGATCCCTTTATTTTTTACTTCAAACTTGACTTTGATTACACCAATAATGTGGTTGAATAAGAGGCCCTAGTTTTAGGTCTCCAAACAGCTTTATCCTTTGGAGTAAACTTAATCAACATTATTGGAGACTCCCAACTTGTGGTCAAATAGATAAATGTTTTTTACCATTGTAAAAATGATTTTCTCAATAAATATAAATAACTACTAGATGTACTATTGACATCATTTAATTATTACCTTATCCAAGCCACTCCTTGTTCGATAAATAAGTTTACCAACACCATGACTTCTCTTGATTCTCAAATCCTATATGCACCTTCAAGCTCTAACATATTTATCACCAATCATAGACTTAACCAACCCTATTACACCAAAATGGACCTCCATTAAATTTTTAATGTGGATGAAATCCAACTAGATATTTGGTATAACAAACTTTTTAACTACCTTACCTTAGCCATCATCCCTTTTGATCTCTCTAGGAGTGGTAGATGAACTTTAATATATATTACCAATTTAAATATAATAATAGGGTTAATATTCTATAAATGAGTCTTTGATGGTCTCCATTTTAAATGCCTACATATCCAAGAAATCCCTCTCATAATCAAATAAACTCATGATGGGATTTATGGGTAACATTGTATAGGTTTATCTATTTCTAAGCACATCCTTTGCCTTGGCTACTTTTGTCCTACCCTCAACCAAGACTATTGTGATTATGTCAAGTAATGTGTCAAGTGTTAATAACATGACAGCTTGCATCACATTCTTAATCATTCCCTTCAAATTACTAAGGACTTTTGGCCCTTATTTTAATAGGGATTGGATCTCATTATTGAGATCAACCATCATTATTCATAGAGACATCATTCTATTATCACCATGATATAATTATTTACCAAATGGGTGGAAGATATTCCCCTCATCTCAACCAAAACTAACAAAATTGTTGAGTTCATCAATCATTACATCATATGTCACTTTGGTGTTCTTCAAAAAATCATCAATGATAATGGAAAATCATTCAAAAACAAGAAAATATGTAAGTTTTGTGACACCTTTGACATTAAGTTAATATGTTCATCTCCATACTACCCACAAGCTAATGGATAGGCTAAATATTATAACAAATCCCTTAATAAAATCCTCACCAAATTGGTCAATTAATTAGTTAGGGATTGACAATTACACATTTTTTTGCCTTATGTGCATATCAAACCAACATTCAAACCCCTATGGATGCCACCCATTTCTCACTTATCTATGGTGTAGAGGCTATCTTTCCTTTCAAAGTAAAAATTCCCTTCCTTTGCATATCCCTAAAGGATATCATCATAGAAGAGGACTATCATCAAGAACATCTATCCCAACTTGAGCTACTTGATCAGTGTCATTTCACCACTCTTAACCATCTTCATGTCTATCAAGAGAAAATGAAATACACTTATAATAAACACCTGAGAAAGTGAGAACTCAATATTGGTGACCTCATTTTAAATTATAATCAACACATAAATAATATGGAAAAAAGCAAGTGGGGAAAGTTTGATCCCAATTATCTTGGACCATTTATCATCACCCATAAATATAGGACATGAACTTATCAATTTTTTCCCTTAAAGTAAAGCTAGAACCTGAGCCCCTTAATGCTTTGCATCTACATCCATTATTTTGTTAAAATAAGTTATAAATCACCTTGTATCTAGCTTAAGCTCATCCCTTATTTTAAAAAAAATATCAACTTCATCTCTTTACTTTAAGTAAAACCAATTAAAGAAAAGAATCATGTGATTACCCATCATAGTTTTAGTTTAAATACTAAATATGGGTAACATGACTCTACCCATGGCATGACTCTTATGGATACTTTTCATCCCTTATAAGATAGATCCCTATGGTCACTATCTCTTAAAAACTCTATCACCCATAATTTAACCTTATTATGTTATGGTTTTGCCCTCATAAAGGAAAACCTTAAGCCTATGTAATCAATTATATGTTTATAAACAAGAAAAGATAAATATTATGGGACCTATCTAAACTTGTAGACTACTCCCATGAAGGACAATGGCTAAAAAAATTAAGAATTGCTCAAAAATATAGACTACTCCCTTGAAGGACAATAATAAAAAATTAAACAAATCTAAAACTTAGACCAGTCCCTTGAAGGATGGCTAAGTCAAAAAAATTTGAAAAAATCAATCACATGAAAGTTTCCCACATTGATTAACTTCCCCAACCTATTAACCCCAAAAAAATCAAAAGAACTGTTAACTAATTTGACCACAAGTCAAATTAGGACAACCCCCATAGTTGAAAACGTATTATAGGAGTCTTATAGGGTGTAATATGGTGTACCATGGTCCTAATGAAGTCATTTAATGTGTTTTAGCTTGGTATTTAGTCTTTTGTGAAGTTGTATGTCATATAAGGTCATATTTGAGTCATTAAATGAACTTGTATGGTTTACCATAAAGTAAAAGTGTGTCAATGTGTTATTTATCATCCCATGTGTTAGTAGACATTAGATAGACTATTTCATAACTAAAAATGTGTAGGTGTTATGTTGAAATTAATAAATAAGTTGAGAAAAGGTAGTTTTTAGTTGATTATATAGCTTGTGTAGTAGCTTTATCATGTGATAAAACTTATATAATGACCCTTAAAAATTCATAAACTCACCTTCCATTATTAGTCAGCCTTTAAGATCTCAAAAATGGCATAAAACCATTCTATCCTTCCATTTCTCTCTTAGACAGGAAAAAATAGTCAACCAATCTTTGCATGATACAAATAGGAAGAGGTGAATTAAGGTAGATGTTATTCAAGGATGAAATTTCTCATTTTATACTCCATATTCATGACAAGAGTTGTAGGTGTGGTTTCCTAAGCTTCATGAACCATTGCTTAGAGTGTTAGTGATTCTTTCATGCTTATTCATTCTCATACCCTTCAGTTTCCTTCTCTGTTTGGATTGGTTTGAGAAATTCCAATTATTAACGTGATATTGAGGACATTATAATCCTTTTAACATAACTATTAACATGTTTTTCATGTGTGGAGGTCAAAATATAAGTATAACATCCCATATTTATAGTGAGATGCACCATTGAAGTTATAGACCAAGTTTCACCTATTGTAAAGTCATCCTTCTTGTAATGGATTTAGAAATAAGTTAGAATGTTGTTTCCACTCTCATATTTGATGGTGGTTAGTTTAATTTTGAAAAATTTAATCTCAATTTTATTCTAAGTGGAGTGAAGAGACCAATACATATACATATAGTCATTTTCCCTTGTAGTAGTCACTATAGTTAGGTGAAACTAAACATTGACCAGTCATGATGATGAAACATGGAGGTTTCAATATTGTAGGAGGCCTCCCAAGGTGTCAGTAGTGATATTGAACCATTTAAAGGTGAGAAAACTAGTTGTGAGAACTATCTTGGTATACATAGTCATATACCTTACCTTTATATTCTTGTATCTTGCATGTGAACCTATAAGAAGCCTTCACAGACGACTGAGTAGATTTAAATAAAGGCGTTGGAAAATTTTAAAACCTTCATTGATAGTTTGGGACCATGGATAATATAATTGAGGTAGTGTTAAATCTATCACTACATAAGTAAGACTTGAGATCCATGTCTACAGATAAGAAAGTTGATATAGGAACATATTACCTTAATATTTATGAAACAAGGATTATGCCTTACATTTCATCCTTCCATAGTAGGGTGACATGAGGTCTAGACAATTCTAAGTGTATACATCATATATCCTAAGCATAGGGTCAATGACTTAACATAGAAAATATATTGATTGTCTATGAAGAGGAAATGAAGATTGGTTTCCATTTCAAGTAAAAATTCACTGTACATTATCCATCATCAATAGTACTATTGAAACCCAA